>RBNI01004353.1:0-14210 GCA_003990745.1 Jimgerdemannia flammicorona | reverse complement strand
ACCCCCCCCCACATGTTGCCAGTCAAAGGCACTGGGGCCCCCCTGCCCAGTACACTCACCAGAATGCATGTTGCTCACCATCTTGAAAGCACCAATACTTGAAGATGTTGTCAAAAGTATTGTCGGAGTCTTGTGTCACCTGAATGGTACAGGTAAAAGGTGTCTCTATCCTCCTCTCAATACCAAAGTCTCACACTTATACTAGTTGAGCTTAGCACCTGAGCACCACTCATACCACTCTACTGCATCTTTCAAAACTACAATATCTTCAGCTAATTTCAACCCAACTACTATATCATCAGCAAAGGCCCCCACCTTCTAATTAACCCCCAGAATGTCCAACCCCCCCACCTTTTGCCATATCCAATCCAAAAGAGGCTCTGGGGATAATATATATAAGATTTGTAACAGTGAGTCTCCCTGTAGCACTCTTCTGCCTAGAGGGAACAAAACCCCCCTGTGTCTATTTACTATAATTACTGCCTGACTCCCTTTCAGCAGACTGACTAAGGCCCACTGGACTCCAGAAGAGACCTCAATATGCCTTAGTACCCCTTCTAATCATACTCACCAGACTCTGTTATAGGCCTTCTCTTGGTCCAAGAAAGCCAGTCATCTATCTATCTCAGCAGTATAAGCTCTCTCAATGATACTATGCCCTCAGGCCATCCCATCTCTGATCAGATGTCTCTCTATAAATCCTCTCTGCTCAGCCCCTAGAATCTGCTGAGCCACTCATTGCAGCCTAGCCACCAGTATCTTTATGACCAGTTTGCAATCAATATTCAGAAGTATGATCAGTCTCCAGTTTTTCCACTTCTCTCTCCTCTTCTTATTCTTAAACAGTAGAGCCATAAGACCCAAGCTTTGCCCTCCAATCCATGCCCCTGAGCCAATTACTTTATCATACATCACTGTCATTTCCTCTAGAATCATCTTGACTTCTGTCATCTTCTTCCAAAAATCCCACTGTGAGCCATCCTCTCCTGATACTGTCTCTGAGATCATCATCATCAGTATCCTCTGAATCTCTTTCTCTCAGACAGCAGTTCCAAGATCACTTAAGTCCACTGCTGGATCAGAGTGCCATTTCTCCAAGTATCTGTCAATGTCCAGCACCCCTACCCTCCTATTCTCCTCACTCCACAATTGCCCCCACCATTTGCTCAACTAGTCTGAAATCTCTAAAGTCTCAACAACCAACTCCCCATCCTTATCCAAGACCCCCTCCTGCTATACTATCCTTTCCTATAGAAGTCAGAAGATCTTAATAAGGATATCAAAAGCTAAAAAGGAGAGAGTTGTAAGTATATAACCTCTAAGCTATCAAAATCACATATCACTATTAGAATAAATTCAAAAATTACATATAAGATCATAAAGCTTAGTCAAACTAAAGTTACAGATTACAAACCTGAGTCAACTCAAAGTTATAGAATACAAGATTATAAAAATGGAATCTTATTAATTAGGACTGAAAGTATATATACTGAATATATAATATATATATCAAAAAAAAGAACCATTATAAACTACAACTATAACTCTCAAATATATATCCAAATATGACTACTAAAGTCTACAACTATATCTGTGCTAATATTTAGAATATTATTATCAATCAAGCTACAGTAATTCTGCCCCTTATGAGTATCCATAGCCTAGTACCTCTCTATTTCATAGAAGTCTGATAGAATACCCTGAACATGCTTAGTGAGATCTACTGAATTAGACAAATATCAAGCTACTAACAGATTAGCCACCTCCTGAAAGATATAATTAATCATCACTATGATATAAATATTACCAAAATGTCTCAATATCAGAAACTAGTCACTTGTAAATACTGAGAACTCTTTTATGAGTATAGTATCTTCACCAGTAACATTCAGATAATACAAGACTCAGACAACACTTTTCACAACATTTTAGATAAAAGAAGACTATCAATATAGACAACAATAAGTATACTAGTGAGAATGTTAGCCAGGGGAGCAACAGGGCCTTTGACTGGCAGTAGGTCAGGAGAAGGCAAGAAGAGGTTGGGAATACTGGAGCCCCCTTTGGTTGGCTGTAACATTGGTGGTAGAGGGAGGGGCAGAATGAGGCAACAAGGAGGGGAGAGGACAACCTTTGCCAACAAGGTTAAGATAGGGAGGATGATATCTGGTCTAGATAGTTGACTGGAATTGGGGAAGGCATTGATGGCTTCAGCTGAGGGATAGAGAGGGGCCCCCATCGGAGGGTCTGACAGTAGGGGGGGGGATTTAGGGGCTGGGGGTGTAATGGCTGATAAAGCTGTAACTGAGAATCTGAAAAAAAAATCCAGATGTGATAGTTGTCAGCAGATCAGGATAGGAGGAGACCATAAGGCCTGGGGACCTGGCTGATAGTATGATAGGTATAGTATCAGCACTGTTACTCAAAAAGTCAAAGTCAGAATACACTGTCACATTATACTTCTAAGACTTAGTAGTAACCATAAGGATGATTTTGAGGCTGGTGGTATAGGAAGTGAAGGGGGCAGCTTTGGTAAAGTTCTTGAAGGGGAAAGGAGTTGAGGTTGAATTTAAGAGAGAGGTATCATTGTTGGAGGCTGTGGAGAAGGGGGTAGTAGTGGGTAGAGTAGTGGTCCCTATGGCCAGATGCATATACTGGAACCCCTGAGAGATATAGTTGATGGTGTTGGATCTTCCTACAGTATCAGGAGAGAGGGCCAGAGAGTTGATTATAGAGGTGGTCAAGGAATATGGGGAAATCGTGGACATCAGATTTAGAGTCTGGGAGGGTACTGAACTCTGGACAGGAGACATTGACATCAGAGTGAGGCTGGCTGAGAGAGAGAATATGGGAAAGTTGAGGGATTGGCCAGCAACCCTTAAGTCAGGATCAGTTGAATATAAGGTTTCATAAGTAAAGGGGATGCCAGAGACAGAGAAGGACTTGCTGGAGGCTCTTGAGGATCTGGCAGAAGTAGTGGAAAGGAGGAGATTGGCTTGGAAGAAGTATGAAGCCAAGTTAGTGGTGGAGATTCTAGATGGAAAGAAGATCAGGATAGACCAGATGGTCTGGAAGAAGGTGCAGAAGAGGCAAATCCAGAAGGAGCTGTTGAAGAAGTTGAGAGGTGGTGTGACAGATGGCAGTATAGGAGAAGGGGGTATCAGACTGATGAAGAGTACTAGGGCAGAGAAGTATGGGATGGCCCAGAATGTGGCCCCGGACAGATCAAGTGAGGAGGGACTGGGTGGTGTAGTGGAGAATACTAAAATGAGTGAGGAAGTCCACTCTCAGAATAGTATCCTGAGCAGGGCAGGTGGTGAGGAGGAACTACCGAATATACTAGAGGAGGAGTAGGATGAGTTGGAGAGGAGGAGTATCTTAGTGGACCCTGTGGTGGAGATCAAAGAAGTTGCTCAGAGTATTGTGAGGCAATAGATGAAGAGAAGTGGCTGTAGAAGACTCTGGAGGGGGTGGCAGCTGAGGAGCTGGGGGGAGAGAACTTCTGAATCCTAAGTGATAGGTATTGGGAGAAAATTCTCCATAGGGAGGAGGTGCTGAGGAAGATTAAAAATGAGATCCTGGCAGTGCTCTTGGAGTCAGAGGAATATCAAGTTGATGATCAGAGGGAGGAGGTCCTTTGAGAGATTGCAAATGACTAGGCAGTATAGTTGTGGAATTCAAGAAAGAGATTGAAGAAGTGGAGAGTAGTATGTACAGTATATTGGGCAGAAATGGAGGTTGTGGATGGGGTGAAGTATTAGGAAATCTTGGAAATACTGAATGCTTAGGCTGTAGTAGAGGATGAGTTAGAGGCAGAGTGATACTTAGATCTTGCTAGTGATAGGATAAGTATGGAATACTAGACTAGACTCTCAATATCAAATATTATTCAATATGAACAGTACAACTAGAATCTTTTCTTTAAATATGAATGGGTTGAGGGATGCAGCATGGCAAAGGAATATCTTTGGCTAGTTGAAGGGGACTAGATGTGGATCTCTTCTTATTGCAGGATGTGTAGTATGAGGAAGGCATGGATTTACTAGACTGGACAAGAGAATGGGGTGAGGTGGTTGTGTGGACTGGGCAGGTGGGCATTTTGGTTCAAAAGAGAATAGGAGATATTGAGGATATTGGACATTAGGAGAGTAGGCTGGTTTGGAGAGTATGGAAGAGGCCTGAATGGAACTCCTTAACTGTAGGTTATGTTATTGTCTAGCTGAGAGGGGAGAATGTGTCAATTAGATCAGAGGCTTGAGAGAGGCTGGTGTTATAGGTGAGGTAGAGATTGATTGTCTTGGGGATGATTTTAACATGGTATGTGATAGTGGGGTGGACAGGACTAATGGTTGGAGAGGAATGGGGGGCTGAAGTAGTGGGTTGGAAGATTGGATGGAGATTGAGAGATTGAGCTCCTTGGTTGACTTAGGGCACCAATTTGGGGCAGAGCACTGAATTTATACTCACTGGATGGCAGGGCTGGGCTCCAGAATCAACTGGGTGTTGACAGTGGAGTACTGGAGAGAGAATGTCTGGGATATACTAGAGGTGGTCTGGTGCTTGTAATCAGATTACTGGGGTCTGATAGGGAGTGAGAGATTTGGAGGGAGTGGGGATGGATCTGGACATTAGTGACTGAATTATTCTTTATTGGAGGATGATTCTTTATAGATGGACTGGAAGATAGAAGTTATTGTGAAGATTGGTAAGTAGTGAGAGCAGGGACTGATAATTGGGGATCACTAGCAGAGGCTAAAATCAAGCACTCAGAGATACTGGAGGGAGGCAGGGAAAGGAAGAAGTGCTCAGTAGTGGCAGCAAGTGCAATGGACTTCACAGAGATTGGTGGTGCTTCTGGAGAGGTGGGCAGTATTACTGGAGGATTGGGGGGTAGCTAATTGGAGAATTTTGCAGATATAAACAGAAGTAGATGAGCTTAAGAAAGTGCTACAAATGGCAGAAGAGGTTAAGCTAAAGGGGATGGTGATAAGGTTGAGGTAGTAGGGATTGGAAGAGGGAGAGAGGCCCATAAGATTTCTATCTCAGTCACTCTAAGCTTGGCAAACCAGACAGAGGTGGGAGGGTATTTTGGATGAGGAGGGAGAGATAGTGGTGGGGACTCCAATGATTTTGGAATTGCTGAGGACTTACTGAGGGAACTTATAGAGTGACAGAGAAGGGGGTGAGGATGCCCTGAACATTGAATGGCAGTTGGAGGATTGGTATCCAGACCCAGCAATAAACCTGAGGTTACTGGGAGACCCAGTGCAGGGGGAGGAGGTGTGCAAGGTCTTGGCTTCAACATATAAGGAGACAGCTCTGGGAGAGGATGAGCTACTCTGGGATTTTAGGTAGAAGATGGCTGGGGTGGAGGTGGTACTGAAAGAGATGATGGCAATGTATAATAAGGTACTTCAATCTGGAACTTAGATTGGGAACAAGCACCTAGGGCTGGTCTCTTTACTCTATAAGGATAAGGGGAGAAGAGAAGATTGGAAAAACTGTCAGCCAATCATGCTCCTTGACATGGACTGCAAGCTGGTGATGAAAATCTTAGTGACTAGGCTGCAAGAAATCACTTAGCCAGTACTGGAAGTAGAGCAGAGGGGATTTGTAAGTGGTCAGTTAATCTGAGATGGAACTGTCTAGATCCATGGAGTAATTGAAGGTGCTCAGACAGCTGGGGTTGATGGTCACTTAGTGTTTCTGGATCAGGAGAAGGTATATGACAGAGTGAGGAGGGTCTGGCTAGAGAGAGTGCTGAAATATATGAGAATTCCCCCAGAGTTCAGGCAGTCATTAATCAGTCTATTGGAGAATAGTCAAGCAGTATTAGTGGTGAATGAATACAGGAGATTGAATTTTCTTCTTGGTCATGGGGTGCTGCAAGGGGATCCTTTGTTGCTCATCCTTTATTCCCTCTCCTTGGAGCCCCTATTGGACAGGATCTGGTATAGAATCAGAGATTTGAATATTTTGTAAATTAACTGGAAGGTTGGGGCTTTTGCAGATGATATGGTGATTGGACTGAGTTCTTTAGAGGATGTTGAGGAATTAGAGAGAAATGTAGAATAGTATAAGAGAGGCTTAGGTAATTAGCTCAACTGGTGCAAATGTGAGACTCTGGTGCTAGGCAGTGAAATAGTTAGTGATGATGTGATTGGAATGGTGGTTCTAGCAGGAGAACTAGTTTGATACTTAGGGATATACTTTTCAATATATGGGTCTCTTCTGCCCCATACTTAGTGAGAACAGCAGCAACTAGTATGGAAGAATGTTCTCTTGAGATAGGGTGGTCAGTATATTTCATTGGTAGAACGAGTGATGGTACTGAATGTGTATTGGCTGCCAAAGCTGTAGTATGTAGGATATCATCTGGACTTCCCAGTATGAGTGGTCAGGCAACTTCTGAAGATGGCAAGATCATGGATTTGGGCTGGAAGGTGAAGTCAGATAGGTTGAGAGGTTCTGACACTCTGTTGATAGAGGCAGGCTAGACTTTATTGTCTAAGAGCATGGTGGCTGAAAAGAGTAAGCAAGTTGAGAAGCTAGGAGTGGGTACCACTCATGCAGAGGGTGTGGGATGTCTGGTATTCCCCTTATAGAGCAACTGGTGATCTTGTGGAACTTATGGGTGGCAGACATTCAGGAGAAGGTTCCTATCTGGAGGCATGAGAGTCTGTCTGTAGATGCCCATTGGATGAGGTTGAAAGAGGCTGTGAAGGCCTATTGGAGAGAAGCTGGTAGAGAGGCTGGGAGATAGAGGAGAAAGCACATACAGTTTGCTTCTAATAGGCTGATGAGATTGCAGATGGAATGGGCTGATTTACTGATCTCTGATGAGATGGAGGATTGGAGGTTTGAGAGGGTTAGATTGGAGGTAGTGGAACTACAGCAGATGTTGTAAGAGGAGGAGGAGACTCATATATAAGGGATGGCTGCCAGGCTATGGTGGCAGAGATTGGAGGAGGGAGAGAGATCTACTAGATACTTGTCTAGGCTCCTCAAAGCTAGGAGGGTGTGACATCAGTAGGATGGGTTCTTTAATGCCAAGGAGGATTTGGTCCATAGTATACAATAGATCTTGGGAGTATTGAAGGAGTGATGGTGGGGTCTGTGGAGTGAGGAAGAAGGGGGTGCAGATGTGAAGGTGATTGGAGATGCACTGGAGGAGTGGGAACTGCTACAGATAGAGAGACTGGGTGACTTGATCTTACCAGTCTAAGAGGAGGAGATCCAGAGGGTCCTTGTAGCTACTAGATTGGGACAGTGCCTGGGGAGGATGGGTTACATTGGGACTTCTGGAAGAAGATGGTGAAGGTCCCTGGAATGCTAGGAGAGATGGCTGCCCACTGTGACTATGTTCTTCTGTGTGGTGAGTGGGTTGGAGAGCAGGACTTGGGGTTGGTGGCCTGATTATACAAAGATAAGGGCAGGCAAGAGGACTAGAAGAATTGGAGGCCAATCATGCTTTTGAATATGGACCAGAAGTTGGTAATAAAAGTGATTGTTGTGAGGCTGCAGAAGGTTGCTCAATAGGTGCTGAGTAAGGAGCAGCAGGGTTTCATAGGAGGTAGGCTTATTAAAGATGGAACTGCCTGGGTGCATGGCATCATTGAAGGGGCTTGGGCCTGTGGGCTGGATGGTAGGCTGATCTTTCTGGACCAGGAGAAGGCCTATGACCATGTCTGGAGGGTATGGCTGGGTAAGGTGCTGGATAGAATTGGTGTCCCACTGTAGTTTTGGGCCTCTATGTTGAGTTTGTTGGAGGGCAGTAGGACAGCACTGTTGTGCAATAGTCACAGGGGTTTGGCATTTCTCTTGGAGAGTGGATTGCTGCAAGGAGACCTGCTGTCCCCTATTCTGTATACCCTTTTACTTGAACCTTTGATAGATAGGATCCATTGGAAGGTGGCTGAGCTCTCAGTATATAGTGTGGTGTGGAAGGTGGGAGCCTTTGCTGATGATATGGTAGTTGATCTTAGATCAGTGGCAGATATATATCACAGTGCTTACAGACATAGTAGAATGGTATGAGATACACTCTGGGGCGAAACTCAACCAGCATAAGTTTGAGATATTGGTGTTGGGAAATGGGTTGGTGGGTGGGGACATTATTGGAACAATTGTCCCCACAGAAGAGGTAGTGTGGTATCTTGGTATCTTCCTTTTTATATATAGATCAGTCTTGCCACAGGTGTGATGGGAGAGAAAGGTGGCTATTTGGAGGGAGGCTCTGTAAGGTTGGAGGGGTCAACATATCTCCCTGGCAGGGTGGGTGATGATTCTGAATGTGTACTAGTTCCCCAAGCTATGGTATGTAGTATATCACTTGGACTTTCCAATCTGGGTGGTGAAGAGGCTGATGAAGTTGGCTTGAGATTAGATTTGAGCTGGAAGAAGGTTGCAGATTAGTTGGGATATCCTTGTAGAGCTGGTGGTTAGGGGAGGTCTAGGTCTTGTAGATTTCCCTAGGAGGCTACACTGTCTGCAAGCTTGGTGGTTGAAAAGGGCAGTTGAACTACAGGGAGGAGGTTGGGTTCTGCTGATGCAGAAGGTGTAGGAGATGAGGTTTGCACCCTGGGGGTCCTCAGAAGACTTGCTCTCTCTGGTGGGGCTGAATGGAAGCCAACAGCTATAGTATAAGGGCTTCTGGTGGGGGGTGGTGGATGGTATACACCAGATAGGCCTACGCTGGCAGGGTAATGAGGGGGAGGAGGTATAGGGCTGTAAGCGCACAACCTCCAAGCCACAGAAATCACATGTGATCTCTGAACAGATCTGGAAATCACCTGCAAGATCACGAAGCTGAGTCAAACAGAAGTCACAGCACACAAAGCTGAGTCAATACCAAGTCACGGAACACAAGACTCACACAAACGGAATCTTACCAATCCAGAACAAATGCATATATACCCAGCCCCAAGACACGTCGAAACAGAGAACCAAACAAACAATAACCACAACTTCCAAACAAACAAACATGACTACCGAGATCTACAACCACATCCATGCTGACATCTGGAATGCCATTGTCAACCGAGCTACACCCCCTCTGCCCCTCATGAATATCTACAGCCAAGCACCTCTCTACTTTGTGGAAGCCCGATGGAACGCCCTGAACATGCTTAACGAGGCCCACCGAATTGGACAAATCTCAAGCTACTACCAGATTGGCCGCCTCCTAGAAGACATGGTTGAACACCACCATGATATAGACATTACCCAGATGTCTCAACACCAGAAACTCATCGCCCGCAAACACCGAGAGCTCTTCTACGAGTACAGCACCTTTATTCCCCACCTCTGAGTTACTACCAGTGAAATGGTTGCTACCCTGTCCTATGGCCAAATCGATGACATGATACAAGAACTCAACCACAAGTATCTTGAGTACGTTGAAACCACAGACAGAACCTTCCCACACCCTGACGATCACATCCTGCAAATGCCCCAAGTTGGATACGCCATGAAGGACATCTATGATATAATCAACTTCGACAAGGACGAAGCAGAAGACAATGATCCTTCTGATGCTGACATGATCTCAAGCCAAGGATCTCTTCCAACTCTGATCACACCACCAACTCTGCCGATAAACTTAGAACAGTTCATAACCACGTATGAGACTTATTGGGACAATGACCACTGGCACGAATACCAACCTGCATTCACCCCCGACTACTTCAACTACAATGAAGAAACTGGAGAACACAACCCGTACCTTCAGACAATCCTCGAGATTGAACCAACCACTCCACCACCGGAGTACGAGTGACATGAACCACAACTGCCAGCATACTACAACCTCATGACTCATAGTGCTGTAACCTACAGAAGGTATGCAGACAGCGAATCCGATGAAAACGAAGATGATGCACCACTTGTTCGCCCCTCAACACCTTATCCAGCATACAAGACAGATGATGCGATCCTGTGGGATGGAGATGAAGTTCCAATATATTATTATCTCAGCCAACAAGGAGAAGTAATCCACGAACCACTCTTCCTAGACGACTACTTCATCAGAGATGATGTCATCAATGGTGATGTCATCGAAGACTACCCAGACAGCGCCTAAACCTATAAATAGATTAGCAGTCATATTATAGTTAGATTAGCCTTGTACGACGTGACTGTGAACTGACTCAGCAGTCAGACGATCTCTTGACATGTCAGATCACACTTGTACTATATGACCGCATTCTGACTCAGCAAAGCACTTAGTGCTACACCCATATCTAGCATAGTCCAGATAGCCCCTCACTAGTATAAATACCCCCTCCCCCAGACCTCAGAATCTCAGACCTGAACAATCTGAACATAACTCCTGAGCACTTCTCCATACAACTACTCCTAGTATAGTATATCATGAATAGAGAATAAATCTATTTAATAATCCACAAACCACTCTTAAGTAAATCCGCTCTCTGTTAGGTCCTACTCCTAACCCCGTCATGAAATTTCCTAATTGGGTATTGTCTGCAGTGATATGCCAATTCAACTAAGCTGGTCTTAGTTTCCTGAACTTCCTGAAATACGGAAAATCCTGAACATCCAGAACTAGTCCAAAAAAGGACTTTGGTTGAGACGTCAACCTGATCTTGAAATCAATAAGCGTAGAGGACGTACTCCATATGAAATTGATCTTGACCATAAGAAAACGGTCTTCCAGAATATCCAGAACTTCCAGAAAACTCTTCCAGAACTATGTAATGGTTACCCTAAAAAGCAACCCTCTTACAACTTGGTAGCAGTGGTTTATAATCCAATTCCGCTTCAAGATGCTTCCTCACCAAGCTACAAACCCTTCTGTGAATTCCTACAAGTTGGTATAAAGCCCAACCTCTGAACTGGAATTTATTCTGAACCATCTGACAATCTGGAGAGAATTGAACCTGACGTACAAGGACAATTTGACCTCCACACCTGCAACAAGTGGGACAAACTTCATTCAAAGAAAGAAGTACTCCGATTAAACCAACAAATAGGTGAACACCTATTCACCGAACTCCTTGCACTACACCCAGCAAGTCAAGATGAAGAAGGTCTTATAGAAGCCTTCTTTACTCTTCTCAATGAGAGTTTTGTCAGCTCCACAAACCCGAGCGACCTAGGACAACCAGCAGCAGTCTTTCTAGCCTTAGTACCTCATGAAGCCCAAGCCTCTGTAGCCAAGTGGCTCAACTCTACCAACTTTCACCGCACCAGGACCAAGACTGCATTATACTACTGATTCTAGCACAGCAAGGCCCACCATATTCTTAAGGAAGAAGCAAGAGAAACCCTTCATCAACTACCTGACCCCGAACCTGAAGCAGGCCCTGCTACAGCACTACCTGAATCTGAAACCAATACCGAACCAGAACTCGACTTTGAATTAAGTCTATCTGAAATCAGATATACAACTGATTCTGTCTACTTTGATGCCGAACAAACCCAAATACATGGGGACCAAACCGAAGAGGAGGAGGAGTATCTCAGTGAATTCGATCCCGGATATACTGCCGAAGGAAACGAACCTCCATCAGGACAGAACACACCTACACAGCAACAGACAGCTATCTATCAAGCCCTTATTCCAGATCCACAACTATTACTCCAGCAACTTACACAGACCCAAAGAACCCCATCACACTCTGCACCAGTACCTCAAGTAGTACCAGTAACACCACTACCAGTAGTTCAACCACCTCCAGTAAACAACATGGCAAACCAACAGATTATAGACCTCACAGCCCAGGTAGCTATAATGGCAGCAACCATTACTGTCTTAGCCGAACAGACCCAACCTACAAAAAATCTGAGTCTACCTACCTTCAATGGTACTGCACAAGAAGTCCAAAGCTTCATTAGTGTAGTTGACACCAACTTCAAAGCCAATCAATGGACCAATGAGCAAGTTGCTGACCACGTTCTGATGAACAATCAAGACCACACTCTGGAACAACTCTTTGCCACTACTATAGCCTATGTCCGCCAAGTTGTTACATTCTTCCGAGGACCTGCCAAAGAATGGTGGCGAACCCTTCCCGAAAAACCCCTTACATGGGACACTCGACCTGCAGTAGTTGCTCAGAATGCAGCAAACAATGCCCCAGGATATGGAGCCCATCCTGCAGCCCCTGGACTTAAACAACTCATGATTGCTCAATATCGCAGCGAAACCATGATCGCTGAATCCCGAGTAAAACTTCACAACCTCAAATTTGATGTACATGGCAAGGAGGAATTCGAAACCTTCTGTACAAAACTCGAGTCACTCCTGAACACCGTTGGCCTAGGATACATTGCCAATGACAAAGCATGAAATGGTACAAGAGCAGACCATTTATTCGATGCCCTGCCTGAATGGCTTACTAGAAAAATCCGAGAACAAGGACGCCCAGTTGGTTGTGACCATCAACAATGGTGCCTAGCAAGAATCAAGACTATGGTCAAGTGGATCCTAACAGCCGGACCCATTCTGCCTAGACGACAATTCAACAACAAGGAAAAGACTTGGACCAAGAAAGAAGAACCCAAGCATGAAGCACCCCGAGCTCCCTTATCATCTACTTCGTGGACACCCAGAAATCATGAATCCACCCAGCCGAGTACCTTCAAGAAACTTACTGAAGGCGAAAGGAATGAACTTAGAAGAAGCGGAGTATGCTTCTATTGCCAAAAGACAGGATACATGGCCAGTGCCTGCCCTAACCGAAAACCCTGAACAGCAACATGAGCAACTGTTACCACTCTGCACCACCTCAACAACCTGACTACCAGAACCCTAGACTTTGTCAAGTTAAGACAAACTACCAAAGCCCCAACCAAAGGAAGTCAAAAAGCAGCTGGATATGACCTGTATGCAGCCAAAGAAGCTATAGTTTCCAACTGAGAAGTCAAGCAAGTCTATACAGGAATCAGTATCCAAATCCCTGAAGGACATGTTAGAAGAATATGCTGTCACAGCAGCCTGGCATTGAAAGGACTCTCAGTAGAAGGAGGAGTCATTGACGAAGATTATACAGGCGAAATTATTGTCCTCATCCAAAACCACAGTTGGACACTCTTCAAGATCCCTATAGGCTTCTACATTGCCCAGATCCTATTCGAAAAAATCGAGTCAAACCTGACAGTCAAGGAAGTCCCTGAACTACTGCCCACCATCCGAGGATCCAAAGGATTTGGTTCATCAAACAAGGTCCCAGTCCCACCTACCATGAACAAAGAAGAACAATTCTACAAGAAAATCGAAGATGGATATGTACCAAGTGGCCGATGCCCCCATGGTATTGGAATGTACTCTTCCCGAATGATTGATGATTGCTTCTCTTGTGTCAATGAACTGGCTCAAAGAAGAACCAATAGAAGGAAAGCTCCTATAACCGAAATTACCACCATTGGATCAGACAAACTGCTTACACTTAAAGCTTTTGTCAATCGAGCACCTGTTAAGATTATGATAGACAGCGGTGCCTCAGGCAACTTCATCAACGAAGAAACAGCCAACAGACTCAAGGTCTTCACCTCTCCAGTACAACAAACTCAAGCAGTTGCCACAGCTGATGGAACCTCACATGTCATTAGCAAGGAAGTCCGCAATCTACCCTTCCAAATTGGTGACTATTGAGTACATGTTACCCTCCAAATTGTACCCCTCCCTGATAATGAAATCATCCTTAGAACTCTATGGTTAAAACAAGAGAACCCCATGATCGATTGGGTAAACCATTCTCTGACCATCAAGAAAGGATGCCACAACTTCAAACTGCAAGGCAAAAAGGACACACTCAATTCTAGTGACCCTGGATCAAAGATCACCCACATCAACAAGCTACAACTCAAGAAACTGGCCAAGAAATGCCCTCTCTTTGCTATCTCCATCTGTCCATCCAAAGGAGAACCTGAGAACTCAGAAGAAGACTTTTCCAAAGTTGACAGACATGTCAGACCACTACTCCAGAAATTCCGAGATATATTCCCGAAGAAACTCCCAAAAGGCCTACCTCCCAAACGAGCAGTAGACCATGCCATCAAGACTATTCCAGATACCAAACCAGCCTTCAAGTCAATCTACCACATGTCTCTGAGAGAAATCGATGCACTCAAGAAAGAAATTGACGAACTCCTGGAACAAGGATTCATCAGACCCAGTGTATCACCTTATGGTGCACCAGTCCTCTTTGTCGTCAAGAAAGGAGGAGACCTGAGAATGTGTATTGATT
>RBNI01004352.1:0-14211 GCA_003990745.1 Jimgerdemannia flammicorona | reverse complement strand
CGTTTCCAGCGTTGCTATCCAGTACCACCATTTTCAGCGTTTTGTCAGCAAGTCCGAATCCAGCGTTGCTACCCAGCACAACCGTTTCCAGCATTGCTATCCAGTACCACCATTTTCAGCGTTTTGTCAGCAAGTCTGAATCCAGCGTTGCTATCCCCTACAACCCAATCTGTAGTAAACAATAGCCTGCACCTCGCATCGTGCAAGCCAATAGCACAGCAAAGCTCACCACAACGTAGTATACCTTAGCCTTAGTCGCGCCCCCCCATAGCTAGCAAACTTGTATAAATAACCCATATCCTTAGAGTGAATAAATCTCAGTCCATTGGTCTTTTATCTGAATGACACAGAAGTCTAGTGTAAGATAATACCAACTTAAGTTTTTGAGAAACTTTGGGAAAAGACTCCAAGAGCCAAGGAAAACTCTTGTTCAAGAACCGCCGCTAAGGAAAGCCGCCAGGAAAACCGCCGCCAAGTTAAGGAAATCGACCGCTACGAATATTCAAGTTTCAAGACCGCCGCGCATTTGGACCGCCATTCGACTGCCATTCAAGATTCAAGACTCGGAAAACCCAGCCAAGGAACCCAAGAAACAAGACCAGGATACAAGACCGACACCCAGAACGACCGCCATTCCGTCACTATTCCACATGTCCCCAAGTTAAACAAGTAACCGAACGTACGACTGCCATCCTCCGTTTTTCAACCTACTGCACCACGAACCGTTTAAAGTCAAGACCGTCGTCAAGTTGCCGCCAGCCTGCCAGGAATCTCGGACCCAAGTAATAATCGCCGTTATTGAGCCATCGAACGTTTGAGCCATCGATCATCGACCGTTGTAACCCGCACCCGACCTATTGACTTTGACGACATATCGAACGACCCGATCACGTGACCATCGATGTAATCGACCGCGAACGACATACATATTCAAGGCCGCGCTTCACACAAGTGGCACCATCGAACAGTGTTTGAATCTTTAGTAATATAAATCGAACGCCACAATATATAATAACTAAAGCAATAATAATAATAATAATAAACATATTAATAATATAGTCAAAATAAGATTAGTAATTTAATATATATCAGAAGTAATATATAATACAGTAGTCTTATTATTAATCTTCTAAGTAGTAGCTAAAAAATTCTCTATATATTCTATTATATATATATTTATTATTATAATTATTTTATTAATATATTTTAATAGATATAAGAATTTATAAATTATATAATATTAAATTTGCAAAAATTTATATTAAATCAATATATATTATAATATTTATTAAAAATGTAATTTAGTTTTTACAGTCAAATTTAACTGTATTACAAAAATAGAAATTAAATTATTGAAAGGCTCTATAGATTAACTCTATTAATACTCAGTTTGGATTAGAAGACAATATTCTCTGAAACTCCTAAATAGCAGATTAGTAATTTCAATTATCTATATTATTTCATCATTCTGTATTTAATTATATCATTCTCTGACTATCTTTGTTCTATTTTTAATAATCTGCTATCTGCACTGTTTATATATAAATCATATCATTATTGCTCAACTACTTATATTTTATTTTCTGCTAAAATAGTTTCAGATAATCTGTATTATTATTTATATACTATTCTGGTTTCAGATTTCTTACATATAATAGATATTGACTATACCTATGTATCCATATTATTTAAATATTTACTCTGGTAAAACTTCCATAATCAATAATAAAAACTGGGCAGAATTTTGAGAATATTTAAATTCATATATAAGGAATTAAACTTTATATAAAAGAGAGACCCTATCATTCTACAGTATATCATATAAAACAAAGTAAATAATCTGTATTTATATAATTCATTCAGATCTACAATAATCTTTATTCTTTTTTTTCATCAATTTAAATAATAATTAAATAATAAATATTATGATATTGATTTTTTTCTTTCTTTCTATATATTGTTTATATATATTATAGTATCTATAGTATTAGACACTAGTATAGAGTTATAACATCTCTGATTGTAACCTTTATAATATTTTTTTTAATATGTCTTTTGACTATATTTAAAATTGTTTAAGATTTAGATAGTTGTCAATAAGATCTTCTATATGAAAGATAAATAAATATATTATAAATAGTTTATATTATTAAGTCTTAGAGATAGTATTGTGGGTTTGTTAAGCATATAGTATTTGTACTAATGGTAGAAAGGACTATTATTGTCATCAAGAAGGTAGAAAGATAAGCTATATATTTGTGTGTTTTTATTTTATTTTATTTTATTTATTTATTTATTTATTTTTGAGAAAGAGGGGGCAGAGAAGAGAAAGAGAGATTAGAAACAATAGAATACTTTATGGTACTATATATAATTTCTCATTAAATATTTATGGATTTCATTATTATTATCTTTATTCTCTCCTTTCTCCACTATCTTATCAGTCACAATAGTTTGGTAGGCAACCTTTTAAGTCTACTTTTCACAACTATTACCCCCTTTACCTCAGGTTGGTTTGCTGTACCTGTTGCAGAGCAGTGGGAGGGAGGCAATGGTGATGAGTTGCCTCTTTATCAGTATCAGATCAGTGTCTTTTATACTTTTTTTCAGTTTCTGGTGCCTTCAGCTGCATCTGGAGTGCATTTTTTTTGGTGCAGCACTTTTTTTCTTTTGCTATTACCAACAAGATACTGTCTCAGTGCATCATGGGTTACATAGAAAGTCAGCTGACCTTGGGCATTAAGTGCTTAGTATAGGTTACCTGTAGGTCCTTGGTGCCTATGGTAGAGCCCTCTGGCTTTGGCAAGCTTTCTGGCAAGCACAGTTCTGGCATAGGTGACTGTTTTTCAGGTGTTGTTGGGATAGGAGGGGAGATGGCCATCACAGATAGGAGGAAGAGTGATTATGGTGAACCAGTAGAGTGCCAGGCTGGGGGCAGTCATCAGGACTGGGGTGGGTGCTGCTTCAGTGGAGCCTTTTGATTGGTGCAGAGTAGTTAGGTGATAGGTGTCACTCTCTGCTTCTTTTGGTGATTTGGCAGGTTGGACCCCAGTCATTGAGGGGGGGTTGGGGGGCCTGAGGCTACCTATTTCAGGCATCTTAACTATACTCAACTAGAACCAAGAGCTGATATAGCAATGTGATCGAGGCCCACAGGCTTGAGTAGTGGAATATTGGGGGTCTTCTCCTACCTCACATGTAAGTCCTTTATTCACCTCAACTGGGAGAACCAGACCCTACCCACTATGATGTACTTTAATGAGAGTTTTTCTTTATCTATCATTCTTCTTAGGGTGGTAGGGGCTATTCTATTTGGCTTGGACATAGCCTTGTATATATATTGGAGTCTTAGGCATGCGCTTTTGGCTATTGGTATATGGCTGAGTTCCCCCTGGTGGTAGGGAGAGCATGGTGTGCAGAATGAGGTGTAGGCCAACATAGGCCCTGTTGCACCTGGTATGGTCAAGCTGTTGGACAATAGCTAGCCTAGATTAATGAGAAAGCAGTGCTTGATGGGTAGTGGGAGAGGGTTTTGGCCTATATAGTCTAGGTTCCCTTTCAATAAAAATCTGCAGAACATTGAGTCTATTAAAAAAAAAAAAAAAAAAAAAAAAATCATTATCTTTATTCAATAGCTTATCATTTAGAAGTAGTATATTGAGTCACACTAGCTCTATAAAATATGAGAGGTCTCATTAGAAATCACAGATTAATGGTTGTATAAATATTTCAGATACTATATAGATAGTATAAGGGTTTTAGTATAGTATAGGTCTTTGGTACTGATATACTTACTTTTAATTAGCTAAGAAATGTCTCTTTATCATATTGTCCAACATACATATCTGCATTATATTTGGTTTTACTCAAATACTTCATATATATACTTTATACATACACTTAGTATATGTACTCATTTTCAATATAGTCCTGACTGTTAACTCTTATATTCTCTACTGTTACAATTTCTTTAATATCTCTAAGAGTCAATACAAGCTAGACTCACTCACCTGCTCACTTTTCTCTGACATTTATTTATTAAATACATTCTTCAATTCCTCTAAGATAATTCCAATAATGAAGATAGTACTGATGTCAACATCATTGAAGCTTATCTTATCAATCTCTCTGAAGATATCAGCCATATATACTCTTATCTAATCCTCTACCCAAGCTACAGATAAGGCTTCAGCTCTATCAGCCTCTTTCACCTCTACTGTATCTATCTCAATGATACTTCTACTTCCATCTAATGTATCTGTCAAAGACAGTATTATCCTATTTCAAGATTATGCCACTATACAGAACTATTGACTTGACAAAATCCTCTTTCTGTTATATTCACAATAAGATCATCTTTTGGTAATCTCTGGATCCAGCACACCTATTATAGATCAAGCATTTATTAACTATATCATGGCTTTTATCTCTGCTGCTATTATGGCTGTTCTCTAGCCCCCTATAGCAGTTTCTGCTTCCAGCTCACCCAGTGGCCAAGACCCCTCTGGCATCTCTCATGGTGAGTTATCTACTGCACTAACCAATCACCCAGTAGCTCTATCCCATACCATTGTTTGGGATGTCAATCTCTCTCTAAAATACACCCATATCAACTAATATCTCCTTACTGCTATAGTTGATAACTTATTCTCTACTATCTCTCTTGGCTATTTCTTAGAATGTAATATCATCTTGAATGGTCTGCCTTTGGAGACCCAGTTCATCAAGTCCCTCAATAAAGCTGATACATGGACCTTCCTACAGAAGCCCCCATCTCTCCCCAATGTTCCATCCTTCCTGGCCACACTCCTCACCTATTTCAGCATACTCCATGATGTCTATCCTGGCCACACAGATCTCACACCATTCTTCACCTATGCTGCTGACTTTATCCTCCTTTCGACATCCTCCTTCTGGTCTGCTCTCCTTGACTACCATGTGTCCTTCCATACAAAATGCATCACTGAGATTGCTAATGACATTATATCGCCTGAATGGTGCCTTCACTGGGCTTGACATGACCCTGATATCTTCATGGTTCTCAGCCTACATCAACATCCTCATACCTTTCTGACTGCTGGTCATCTCCCAAAACTGCACTCGAAGTTCCGGGGCTTCCATCGATGCTGATTTCATGGGAAGCAAAAATTGCATCCATTTAGATTGCGTTAGATCGCTCTACATTGTTCTGGATTTAGCATTTGAATGCAGAATGCCGCAGATTTGCACTCGGCGTAGATTACGTGGCGGGGTGGCCGTCCATGTTTTGTAATGACAATGTAAGTCATGTGTTTCGGGGATTGAAGTATCCTAATCAAGATGGTGCGAGGGTCTTTAGAACTCTACACAAGCCGAATGATTCTATGCGAGGCTCTTCTATAGGCTTACATAAATGGCGTCATATGCGTTAGTATTGGTCAGGAAAAGCTATATAATTTGAAGATAATAAGGGCAGGTGCATTCAGGGAAGAAGAGCGCTATTGTATTTAGGTCCACTTTCAGGCTGCCAGGTTGACTGGTGAAACATCACCATTTTGTAAATTCACCACATATCAACCTGTCTACACAAACAACGGCGTAACTCAACAATAAAACACTATGCAATCCAACAAAAGTGGTCTTAGCCTCAGGGACGACATCTCCTCCATATGGACCGACAAAGCCTACCACGATGTAGCCATCGTCTGCGCCGATGACGTCGAGTTTGGCGCTTGCCGTGCTGTCCTTGCTGCAAGGTGTGTTTCATTGTTTCTTAATTGGGTTTCTTCGTTTACACCTGTATTGCCTACTAATGGGTGTCATTCCCCAAGGTGTCCAGTCTTCATGGCAATGCTGTACGGAAACATGCAAGAGAGCGACTCCCAACGAGTAGTCCTCCACGACATCAAATCTGCAGAGCTCACAATCGTTCTCGGCTTCATCTACATGGAATCGATCGGTGACACCAACGTCGCCATCGCGGTGGACATCTACCATGCGGCGAGCTTCCTTCTCCTCCCAAAGATCATGGCGATGGTGCTGGAACGCGCCCAAGACTTTTCAGACTTTGGCGTCTCGTCGTCCCTCCTCAACAGCGTCGCTGCCTATATCCCATGGAGTGATGCCAGCAAGGATCTCCAAACCGTGCTCCTCACGCCCTTCTAAAATCGCAAGCTTGCCGTCGGAGAGTTGACTGATCTCTCCGAAGTGGCTCTTCAGCTGCTTTTAACTGCACCCTACGCGATTACCTTCGTCACTTCCGAACATCAACTACTGCTGTGCATCACGACTGGATCTGGGCACATACTGAAGAGGCGGGACCTGACGGTGCGGGGCTTGGGTGATGGTGCAGCATGGCTTCGGGATGCGAGGGTAAAATTCGGTTGGGAAAAAACTCGTTGCTGCTGAACATAATGAGGCATGTGGACCTCACCCTTATTTGCCCGCATCGTCTGAAAATCCTCACGGAAGCGGTCGACGGATATGCGGAGACGTCTCCGCACTATAAGGCATTTTGTCACCACGCATGCAGGAACACTGTGTGCCCAACGGGGCACCCATCCGGGTATCGAGGAAGTCAGCATCGGGGAAGTCAAGATCTCCAGTGGGATAGGTCGAAGATCGGTTCGCGCATTGCCATCTCCGACGATGGCAAGGTCGTGGAGTTTTCTGTTGGGACACCAGTGACTGTGCGGCAAACAGCTAGGATCTACGACGCAGGAGGGATTGTGCAAATGGGACGTAGTAGTCGAGTCAATTGGAATGACCAACGTGGGTGACACCATAATTCAGATCGGGTTGGTGGGCGAGGAGTTCACTGCCTTCGATTCACATATGTGGGGCCAACCCTCTGCGTGGGCATTCCACAGTTACAAGAACCGTGACTACAGTGCACCCTTCGTAGTGGCGATTTAGTGACTTTCCATCTGGATAAAGGCAACCACACTTGCGCCCTCTCCATCAACGGGATTCATCACGGGGTTGCAACCTTCCAGACCAGGTTTACCCTGCTGTGACTTTGATGAGTACCAGATAAAAAATCATCCTTTCTATTTATTTCTTAACTGCCTGAGATATATTGTATGAATTTCTGTGAATGTATCTCTTCAGATACCTGGTTGAAAGTTACCATTTAGTTTATGTTTCGATCTTACAAATTAATTTTTTTCAAAAATTCGGATAAATTGAATTTGCCCTCCTATATGTTATTGCCAATTTCTATCATCTGCCCTACAATAATTGCAAAATATTATGCCTATCTTTGAATCATGAATCTATTTCTTAAAATCTCGCTTTTATAGTATTATGTTGGCGTCTTCCTGCTCCTAATTTTGCCTAAAATTCTATTTAATTTTATTTTTTATGAAGTTGTTGGGTTCATGTACACATTTAAAAATTGTGTCGCAACTGAGCGATGGTAATAAGCTAGACGGACGTAATATATCGTCACCGCCTATGCCAGAATAATTGGCAAGTCCATTTCTGTTAATGCTAGGCTGGCTAGCGGCCCACAGCACAGAGTATTTTAAATGTAAGTCCACTCGGCTTCCAACGACGTCCGTATCCGGCCGCACTGTTTATTAACGAGCGCGGCATAAAATTCGTCAGTTTGGCATTATTGATTTTTTTTTTAACCTTTAATGCGGCGCGCTCGGAATATGCGAACATATCGGAATCCCAAGAAATTTACGGAGTATAATGTAACTACTTTTTTTTTTTTGAATTGAATTAAACAGAATGTTCACAAAAACAGATAAAAAAAATATAAATAAAATTGTAGACTCAAGAATAGGCCTCCGCGCTTTTCAACCACGGTTACGGCGGTTAGAGCCACCTAGTCCAGCATGCGTAGTGCTTGATGCAAACGAGAGCTCGATCTGCGTAGATGACGGGCAAAGAGCAGATTGCGTGATGGTGGTCGGTTTGATCTGTGGCGTGAGCGAAGCCGTGTTTTAGAAGCTGTCGCCATAAAGGAACTTGTGCTGAACATGCGAGATGGTAGTCGGTTGACCTAGAGAACAATTTTCGGAATTGTCGAGGCAGGAGAAATTGTGCTATAGTTGTCATCGGCAGCAATTGCAAAAGTAGGATCAATATGCGTTTTTATTCCATCGTACAAGTATAGCGTCGCCGAAGTAAGCTGATTGGGCGGGGTCTTGGTATTCGTTGTCGCATGTTACAGGGTGTTATATTTATACATTGTCATGGCTGACAGGTGACAGACATTGCCCTTCCCGCTTCCTCGTCAGCTCCTTCTGCCATGTATTTCGACCTTTTCTTTTCGAATATTTCCAATCCCATTCATAATCGACATTAACTTCCAAGGTGCCACGGGCCGACGGGTGATTTCCTGCACAATTGTATGTTGCACAGCAACATTCGTTCATTTTTCAATTTACTCTGAATAGCCAAATCTAGCCATCCAATGGTGTGCTCGTTTGCGTTTATTGAAACACGATTAGAGTGTGGCCACATGATTGTGTCACGCCATTTGTTATCGAGTCATCTGTTCAATGGTGCAAAAACCTAATTCAATATATTTAAAAAATCTAATTTAAAGATAATAGATCGACCGTCGTCTCAGATGATATGACTCGTCAGTGATCTTTTTCCTCTCCATTACCAACTCCACGCGATGCTGCTGTGCCTCTTTCATCGTGAGCCCCGTCTTGGCCCAATCCATGATCTCGAGCAAAATTTCGGTCGGCATCCCTTTCCCGAGCGCTCTTAGCACCACTTCATTCAGCGCTGTCATGACCCGGAGACGCACGCGCTCCCACTGCTGCTCTGGTACGTGTTTGGTAGACAAAATCTCATGGTCGGGATCAACAAGGAAGAAACCGAGTATCTTGCGGATGCCGATCTTGGTCTTCGACTTGTTATAGACACCGGACACCTGGTTCTGCAGCCTATTGCCGAACGCGACCAGTCGGCCTTCCGTCGTCGCGACCGTGTCTTTCGACCGACCTAACCGGCTATTTTGCAAGAACGCAAGCCCGTTATCCCTGAGATGCGGGGACGTCGAGTAGTAATAGATACCAGAGGCAACGATATGCTCGTGTGACATGCCCTCCGTGTGCCACTTCCCTTTGTAGATCTCTTCACCTGGCTGGACAACCAAGTTGACCGCCTTGACAACGACTTGCAACTCGCGCGAGCGGAGGGATTTGTTTAGGATTTGTTCGAACATTGGCAGGAAGAGTGAAAAGCACCGCTCGATGGCCGTGTACAAATCTTGGTGGGACAGGTCGAGGTTGTTGATGTATGACTTCACGCAGGTGGAACCGTCTTTGCCAACGTAGAATTGGGCTGGGAGCCACTGGTACTTCGTTGTCCTCCAGTATCGGGACCGGATACAGGGGTCCGGAACGGTACTGACGCCATCGATGTACGGAAATAAGGAAGGATGGATGAGGGCTTGAACCTTGTCCTCTGTCCCGGGATGGTAATCCTTGTACGGTCCGGTCGCGATGGCTTTTAGTCCGCTGTTAAGAATCTGACGGAGGTTGGGGGGCACAACATTGTCCGCCACCCAGACTAAAGGTAGAGGCGTCTTCATGACTTGGCCAACAATAGCCTGCGCTGCAGCGACCTCAGCGCGCCACTTTCGGAGAGCAGCCACGCAGGGTAAAGAGGGAGGATACGTCGTGAGTTGGAAGTATAAGTACAAACCAAATGATCCAATAACAATAAACAACTAGGCTAGTGGTCTAAAAAAAGGGGGTAATACTTTTCGAGTGTTGTGCAATTCGTTCTGAGTATTCAAAGACATATTTCTGTTGCCAACGGTGGAAATTGACCTGTTAACGTTTATATGTTCATCCGCAGCATGTTGGGGCATGACCAGTCACGCAGCCTGGGCAAATATTTCGGTCACACTGGTCACACATGTTCCAGGAACCGGGAATAGTTCATAAATAAGAAATCGATATGGAAGAAAAAACTAAAGCTGTAACAGAGATATAATCAAATGACGATCAGAATGGATCGGTAAGCCGATCCAATTTTGATATTTCAAATAGACGACAATAGAAAAAAAAAAAAAAAAAGAGATAAATGAGTTGTGAAGATGCGATAGCCCGGTGAAAGGCGTGGATGACAGCAAAACCAGAGAAGACCCGTATAATAGACGATAGAATGGCAGACAGGTAATCGGTGTGGACAATAGAATAACGTCATCCTCATTCTGCTTTTAACCAGTTTAAGGGAAAATTCGGAACCGACCACGTTGGCAGTGGCAACTACTTCATTATTTACAACTATGGACTTGTGCCCCTTTCTCAGGCGTTGGTGCAATAAGCGTCAAGTGTTCGCCTTTGCAGGCACCAAGGTTTGTCCTACTGGCAGCAACCACGACCACACTGCCAGCGGCAACTACACCCTTTCATTTGGTGTCGGTCTCACGCCTAATGGCCAGGACAAATGACGTTGGTGCAAGTGCCACGTGCTCAGCTTTGCGCGTTTCACCAACCTAGGCAACTGCCCTATTACCGGCAAGAGACAGCGAAGATTGTACGTTTTCCTATAACACAGGTAGCCCGCCCGATGGCCATGATAACTAGCGTTATATATATATATCTTTGTTCATACCTATTACTACACGCATCGCGCTACTTTACAACAACCTACTTCGTATCGCGCTACTTTGCATCGCGTTGCTTATATGCGCTACTTGCATCGCGCTACTTTGTGTTCGTAACTGCCCGGGCTATTTATTGCGCGCCTCATGCAACCCATTACTACAAATTCCAGCTGGAGAGCGAACTGTACATGAGCCAGTCTTATACTTGAAACAACAAACAACTATGACATACCTGGATGAAATATTGTCGAGCGCTCTCCTCTTGACATGCGGTCAATGTGACGCAGATATAGGCACGGACGACCAGCCTGTTTTACTCAAAGTTATCCATGCGCGAATAATCGAATTTCGCTTATTCGTATTAGCTCTGGTTAAAAACCCCAACTCTTCCGCACCGACGTTGATGCATATGATTCGGTGACCAAATTATCCGGGACCAGAACCTTCAAATACGACATGAAGAGGTAGTGGTTCGTGTCCGACAGACGAATTTCAATTAATATTATTAATTGGCGGCGTGGACAGGGGGTCGGGGTGCGGACAGATAGTTTATTTAAAAAAGGAAGGAGGCACCAGGGCAACTGGTGTAGGTGGTCGATGCTAAAAACACGGTCGGCAATAGGCGAGACAATCGGAAAGGTGTCGAAATATTGATGACATGACCCGGATGAGCTCTTGTCGTCAACGTCGGGGACTGAGGTAAGCTTGCATGATGGGACGAGATAAATGAGGGATTCAAATGGTTCGAGTGCTTCCAAAAGAATCCAGTCCCCAGACGCGTTGACGCGCTGTACATAAGGGTTTGTAGGACGAAGTCGGATAGCGTAGTCCGGCATACTTAGTGCTTTATGAAATTCAGCTGACTCTTTGTGGATGATGAGGAAGGAGTAAGTTGCGTATGGTGGTCGATTTGATCTGTTGCGTGAGCGAAGCCGTGTTTTAGAAGCAATCGCCGTAAGGGAACTTGTGCTGAACATGCGAGATGGTAGTCTGTTGATCTAGAGAATTTGTTATCGGAGTTGTCGAGGCAGGAGAAATTATGCCATAGCAGGTATCGGCATCCATAGCAGGTATCGGCAGCCATAGCAAAAGTAAGATCATGCGTTTTTATTCCATCGTACAGGCATCGTAAGCTGATTTGTCTGCGTTGTAATATTCCTCGTCGCATGTTACAGGGTGTCATTTTATACATTGTCATACTGACTGGAGACAACAGACATTGCCCTCCTTCTGCCATGTATTCCGACCATTTTTTTTTAAAACATATTCCACTGCGGGTGATTCCTGGTACAGTACAAATAATTTTAATTGCGATTCACAAAACCTTCAGCATTCATTTCATCATTTGTTTTGCTCGGAATCACAAAAACTTCAACATTTATTTCATCTTTTAATTTGCACGGAATCCCTAAAAACGAGCTATCCGATTGTGTGTTCACTTACGTTTATTGACACACGATCAAAATGTGGCTATGTGATTATGACTATCGAGACATCTGTTCAATAGTGCAAAGACCTCATCCGATGTATTTAAAAAATCAAATCCAAATAGAATAATTCATCGGTCGCTTGTAAGCAGACCTCGGATTATATGCCTCGTCTTTGATCTATTCCTCTCTACTATCAATGCCACCCGATGTTGGTGCGCCTCTTTTAACGTGAGTCCCGTCTTGGCCCGATCCACGATCTCGAGTCGGCATCCTTCTTCCGATCGTTCTCAGCACCATTTCAATAAGTGCCGTCATGACTCGGAACCTCCCACTGCTGCTCGGGAACATGCATGGTGGATATAATCTCACGTTTCGGATTGACAAGGAAGAAACCGAGTATCTTGCGGACGCCGACCTTGGTGGTTGACTTGTTAAAGCCACCAGAAAACCTGTTACGCAATGTGTTGTGGAATGCAACTAGTCGGCCCTCCTTCGCCGCGGCCGCACCTGTCCGCCCCCAGACTTCTATCACACGAACCCTACGCCGGATCGCGAGCCCTCTATCCCGGAGATGCGGGGAAGTTAAGTAGTAGTAGATACCCGAGGCGACGATGTCCTCATGTGAGGTGCCCTCCATATGCCACTTCTTTGCAAATCGTTTCACCTGGCTGGAGCTCGAGGTTGGCCGCCTTGACGATAACTTGCAGCTCGCGCGAGCGGAGGGACCTATGCAGGATTTTCTCGAACATTGGCAGAAAGAGTGAAAAGCACCCTTCGATGGCCCTTACAAATCTTGATGGGTCAGGTCGAGGTTATTGATGTACGACTTCACGCTGGCTGGGAGCCACTGGTACTTGAGTTTATTCCCTTAGAGGTGGAACCGCTGATGGGACAGGATAGAGGTGTCCAGAACGGTGCTAACGTCTTTGATGTACGGAAGGAAGGATGAGGGCTTGAACCTTGTCATCGGTCCTGCAGTGGTAAACTTTGTGCCGTCCAGTCGGGTGGAGATTCGCGGGAACCACGTCATCCGCCACCCAGATGCAAAATACTGGTCCTTCATGACGTGACCAACAAGAACCTACGCTGCCTCGACCGCGACTGCAACACGCCATTTTCGGAGAGCTGCTGCGGTGGACTCAGTTGGGGTGGCTGCACTGGACTTCCCAGAGGCCTCGTGTGTAGAAAGTCACGTACATCAATAAACTAATAGCAAGACGAGTGGTGTAGAACAAGCGTGCAGTGTTTTGCAATACCCTTCGAGTGTGGTATATACACTCCCTTTCGAGCGTTCAAAGACATTTTCGATTATCAACGTTGGAAATTGATCCGTCACGTTTACATGTTACCTCCAAACAATGACAGTTACGTCCATAGTATTTTTATATTACGAGTCACCAAACATTTGGGTCACACGGGAGCCTGGGTCTATGCAGACGTCTAATACCGAACCGGAATGGTATATAATTACATAAACATACACATTTGCCGCAACCGAGATATGGGAATAAGCTAGCCGAACGTGTTATACTGCCATGACCAATGCCCAAAATATTTATGTGTCAACGATGACCCTTACCCATGTAATTAGCTAGTAGTGCTGCTGTCGACAAGCTCAAATTTACAACGGTGATGGGACACCTAATCTGGGCCGCGTTTCGCTTTCACTGTCCATCTTGAGCATTAATTTACGATTACTTTGGGAATAGTTTACATGCACTTGGCAAAATGATAGGATATATATACTAGATAAAAAAATCACTGAACCCTCGACAGTTAGGCTTGTTACTCATACGTATCTAACTGGAACTAAGTCTCGATTTCTTTAATCTCCCTATACTGCATATCCCATTTGGCTATGAATGGCGATCAGAGCTATGCATTGGAATGAGGTGAGGAAGCAAACAAGGACGGGTACATATTGTCTGTATTTTCCCTCCGTCATGTTCAACTACCCTACACGTCTTCACTATTGACGTGTATAGTATTATGAAAACCGCAACACATTATTGTGGTGAACCGTGAAGACCGCAGCCGAGGCAGGAATATAAGATATGTTACTCGTTAGAATTGTTGAAAATGGTAATTTCGAGAGTATTGCGTGGAGCGAATTTGAATCATTTGGAGTGGTTAGATATTAAGAGAGGCAGACCAAGAAGACAGTAAAGCCCATATTATCAGGCGGACTTTTTTTTTTTTTTTTTTTTTTTTTTTTTTTTT
>RBNI01004351.1:0-14213 GCA_003990745.1 Jimgerdemannia flammicorona | reverse complement strand
AGGGGGAACTTGATTCTTGTATCAAGGACTGAACTAAAACTGCTTTATTTCGGATGGAAACTGGGGGGTATTTATACAAGTTGGTCCGCGATTTCTGACTAAGTATGAGTGACTAATTTGGTAACTATAATGAGGTTTGTGATCGCGACCTTTGTCAGGTGGTTTTTGGTAAAAACAACTTTGTGATCAGGATCTCAATTACTAGGCAATAATCAGCTGCTGTGGCAACTGTTGCTGCAGTGCCAATTGTTGGAGATAAGCTGGATATCGTTTTCCACGTCGTTTCGCATTGTTCATTCGTTCGTCACTCACTATTCATATGTCGCACTCAATTGTATGATGACGTCATCGCCGGGTCACGTGATCGATTGTCATTCATCATGTCCCATCTGTTCATTATTCTATTACATCCTTCTCTCCTTAGAAATCAATGTCCTTGTTGATCGAGAAATTGAGAACTAGGGGAGAGAAAGGTGGGGAATCTTCCTCAGGGGCAGGGGGGGTGGTGGTTGCAGATGACTCGCTGTCCAGGATGGAGAAGTCAATGAGGTCTGCAAATAGTTCTTGCCATGGAATAGGTGCTGGTGTAGGAGTTCTCCATCTGATGTGGTTGGGGCCATCCAAGTAGGGCTCTTGATCTTCATGCCTGGGAATATCCATTCGGATAGGTGGACCTTCAAAGAGGTCAGAGAGACCTTGGAGCCATTGGTCAGAGTTGTCATTCAGGAGGGGGCTCCAGTAGGGCTCGATGTCAGTAGACTTGAGGGCAATCCAGGAGTTGGCTTCTTGGGTGACCTTGACTTCTAGAGCATCGATCTCAGGGAAAGAGAGGTTCTGGAAGTCCTTCAGTTGTATGTAGTTGAGATTGGGGATCGCGAAGGGTACATGGTGCATAATTTGATGGACCTTCTTGGCAAGTCTTTGCTCGTGCCTGTCTAGGTGGGTCCAATCAGAGACTTGATCCGTGGGTAGGTCCTTTGTATGTTGGAGAAGCTGGTGACCGATTTCGTATTCGTGCCAGATTTCTAGGTGGCTGGTAGCAAGGTAGGCCCTTTCGATAAGTTCACGGCGGTCAAGGACATACTGTCCTAGGTCTGGGCTAGAGAGGTTAAGGGCCTCGGAGCGGCGGTTCCTTCCTTGGATGGCAACCTGGATGTGTCCAAAGAGGCGGTCAACCTGGCTTGGGAGGGGCTGGCTATGGCAGACAGTTTGGTGGTGGGTGGCAGGTATTCTTGTCTTGTCTTTTCTTTGTAAAGAAAGGGGGATGAGAGTTGCAGGGTATTCTTGCCTTGGGTATTTATACTTATTCACACGTCTGATGTGACCTTCCTTTGGTCATGCTTTCTGGCAAAATGCATGACCTGTGCTGTAAGCGGAGCATGTGTTGATCACATGAGAAAATCCTGATTTCAAAGATCTTGTCACCCGTAGTTGTGGTTACACAGGGTTAACAGGTCTTGGTCCACTTTTTTTTTGTCTGGTTGGCGCATTTGCGAGGACTGGCCATCCTTGTCTAGGGCAAGGGCTCCCATTGTCGCAGCTGGGGGTTCGAACCTCTCGGAAATAGACTTTTCTTGTAATCTGAGGCAATTCCTAGTAACAATATCTGTCACATGGATGGACTTAGACTGGTTTCGACGTTGTCAGCTTTCCTAAGTTTCACATGAAGCGTCCATCATCATCCTGCGGAGATGACACAGATGGCGTGAAATGGAGTTGTTCAAATGCATTTTGCTGTACTATACTAGATTGTTCTTTTGCTCGGGTATCTTCTTGTCGGTTATCCATCGTGTTCCTTTTTTCGCAATGTTTGGTATTATATGTTTCCAGATAAAAATATGTGGTATCCTTCTTGCTCGCTGGGTGCTCCTATACTTAGAGCTGTAGTTCCTTCCTTTGCTGGGGGGTGAGTGTCTCCATGTAGTCCTGGAGGGCTTCGCATGCATTCTTCAGGGCTTCTTCTTTTTCCCAGGTGGCATCATGGGTGGGGTAACTCTTCCACTTGATCAGGAAAAAGCGCTTGACTGTTTTTGGATATTTGTGGACCTTGTGGTCAAGTACTTCCTCAATTTCGAATTCCTCATGATCATTGATCCTAATTGGGGGTGGTGGTGGAACTGTACGCTTGGGGAATGGGTTCTCGTGGTAGTCCACCAATTGGCTGATATGGAATACTGGGTGTACTCGGATATTGTGGGGAAGTTGCAACTTGTAGTTGACTCTGCTGATTTTTTCCACGATCTTGTATGGTCCAATTCTTCTAGCACGGAGTTTCTTGGCTGGTTGTTGTGCCAGGGTGTTAGGGTGGAGGTGATCTGTTCTAAGCATGACCATATCACCAATATTGTAGGAGGCTTCTCTTCGCTTCAAGTTCACATACTTGGTCTGGTAGTCTTGTGCTTCTATGAGAGCATCTCTTGTCATTCACATAAGGTCAGAAATAGTCTTGGCCAAATCTTGGGCTGCTGGGACTGCTGATTTCGCGATAGTACTAGGGGTCCTTGGGTGTTGACCGTGGTTCAGGAAGAATGGAGTCTTCTTTGTGGAGGTTTGCTGACTGTTATTGTAGGCAAACTCAGCATGGGCTAGGTACTTGTCCCAATCATTTTGCTTATAACAGCAGAAGATGCTAAGCATCTGTTTGAGAGTCCTGTTGGTTCGCTCAGTTTGACCGTCAGTCTGAGGGTGATAGGCAGTAGAGAACTTCAGCTTGGTTCCATGGAGGGAGAAAAATGCCTTCCAGAAATTGCTTGTGAACTTGGCATCTCGGTCAGATACAATGGTGCTAGGCATGCCATGTAGTCTGAATACTTGGTTGAGGAAGATCTCAGCAATCTCTGGTGCTGTAGCAGTGGTCTTGGTGGGTGCAAAATGGGCTTGTTTACTTAGGCGGTCCATGAATACCACAATGGCATCCCATCCTGCCTTGGTCTTGGGGAGTTGGACAATGAAGTCCATCGCAATCTGGTCCCAATTGTGACTCAGGATAGGCAAGGGTTGCAGGAGTCCTGCTGGTAGCTTGTTACCACTTTTGAACCTTTGGCATATCTCGCATGAGGCCACAAAGTCTTTGATATCCTTAGTCATCTTTGGCCAGTAGAACTCTCTTGAAAGGAGGTTGTAGGTCTTTTCGAAACCAAAATGTCCTGCTGCAGGGGTATTATGGAGTTCCTGCATGATCTTGAGTCGCAGAGTATCATTGTTGGGTACAACCACTCTGTCATGGTCCCTGTAGATAAGTCCATCACAGTAGGTGAATCTCTTGGCCATTTGCCTTATGGGTTCTGGAATCTCAGCCTCTGGGTCTTGGCAGAATTGAAGGAAATTCGTCAGGGGGCTGTCTTGCTGGTAGCCATCCTTGATCATTTGGGTGAGGTCTCCAATTACTTCGACCATGAAGACAAGTTCATCTTCCATATACCTGGAGAAACCATCAGCCACACGGTTGGTTTTGCCTGGGATGTACTTGATTTCCATATCAAAGTTGGCAATGATTTCTATCTAGTGGGCTTGTCTGTGGGTCAGTATAGGCTGTGTGTGAATATACCGCAGTGCATGGTGATCCGTGTAGGCCACAAATGGCTGTCCTAGGAGGAAATGGCGCCATTCCTGGAGTGCAGTGACAATAGCCAGGAGTTCCTTCTCATGGGTAGTATACTGGGTCTCAGCTGGCTTGAGCTTCTGTGAAAGGTAGGCCACTGGGCGGTCTTCTTGGCTGAGCACTGCTCCAATAGCAATGTCAGAGGCATCTGTGGTCAGAGTGAATGGTCTGGTAGGATCAGGTGCAATTAGCACTGGGGCCTCAGTAAGGAGTCTCTTGAGATGGTCCATAGCCAGGGTGCATTCGGGAGTCCATTCAGCTTTGATGTTCACTCCTTTATGGGCCAGGCTGGTCAATGGGGCTGCAATAGCAGAGTATCCTTGGATAAACCTTCAGTAATAACCAGCAATACCCAGAAAGCGCTGGAGTAGCTTGAGGGTAGTAGGGATAGGGATATCCTTAAGGGCTGATACCTTTCGGGGGTCCACATTGATACCTTCAGCAGAGATGATATGTCCTAAGTACTCGATCTGGTCTTGATAGAACTTACACTTGCTCATCTTGGCATAGAGCTAGTGTTCTCACAGAAGGGTCAGAACTTGTCTAAGGTGGGTGTAGTGTAGCTCTACTGTCTTGCTGTAGATTAGTATATCATCAATATACACAAGGACACAGATATTGAGGAGTGGTCCAAAGATATCATTCATCAGATACTGGAATGTTGCTGGTGCATTGGTCAATCCAAAAGGCATGACTCGGAACTGGTAGTGTCCAAACCGTGTTCGGAAAGCTATCTTCTCAATGTCCTTCTCATCAATGAGAATCTGGTGGTAGCCATTTCGCAAATCTAGTAGAGAAAAGGTCTTGGCTTTGAAGATTTGGTGTAGCAACTCATCAATCCTGGGCAAGGCATATCGGTTCTTGATGGTGATCTTGTTGAGGGCTCTGTAGTCAATACACATTTGCAGAGAGCCATCCTTCTTTTTGACAAATAGAATGGGGGCTCCAAATGGAGAGCAGCTGGGTTCAATGTATCCTTGGGCCAGTAGTTTGGTCAACTCATCCTTGAGGGTCTTGAGCTCAGGTTGGGCCAGTTGGTAGATACTCTTATATGGGGGTTCAGATCCTGGAATAAGATCAATTCTATGTTGGATTTGGCACTTGGGTGGAAGTCCTTGAGGATCTTGGAATACATCTTGGAATTCTTCAAACAGTTCTTGAGCTTCTGTTGGAATTGGGCTGCTTGTAGCTTCAGTGACTTCTTGTACTGTGCAGATGAAGTAGGTGTTTCCCTTTTTTCGAGAGAGTCTCTTCATTTGAATGGCAGAGATGATTTCGATTCCTTGGTGGTTGATACCTTCCTGGGGTGTCAGGGTGATCTTTCTGCCTTCGTGAGTCAAGTTAACCTCGTTGGTTCTCCAGTTGATGTCTGGGTTATGCTGGGTCAACCAGGCTTTTCCTAAGATAATGTCTTGTCCTGGGAGGTCTACAATGCTGAAGTCCAACTTCTCTTGATATTTGCCAATCTTGAGCAAGAGATCTTCGCAGATCTTAGTCAATGGTGCAGTTTTTCCATCACCAAAGGTAACACTTCTTTTCTCAGTAGTGGGTCTGCTTCAGACTCCAATCCTCTTGGCGGTCTTGGTGCTGATGTAGTTTTCGGTAGCACCGCTATCAAGCAAGACATTGACATTCTGTCTGTGGACTTGGCCTGTGAACTTGATGCAACTGTCCTCCTTCTTGATGGTATTGAGCTCTTCATCCTCATTGTTGTCCCAATTGCTGTCAGTCTCCTCGAAGTCAGTTTCTCCCCATCCTTCACAAGGAGGGTTGTCTTGTTTGGGTTCCTCAGTCTGTTGGGCTTGGCGCTTCTCAAATTGAATTTTGAAAACTTTGGAGAGGCATGCATGGCATTCACCAACATGTTCCATGCAGTACATTCGAATAGAATGAGGGCATCGTCCACATGGTGCATAACCATCTGCAATTCTCTTGTACCAGTTTTCATCATCTTCCTTCATGGTAGTGACCTTTTGACTGGGAGGTTTGTTGGTAGATCCAAACCCTTTCTTGCCACGGTCTGTCTGGGAGAGTTCGGGGACTTCTTCAATGGTGAGATCTTGACAGATTTCTTCAATAATTGCTTGGGCAATCCTTTGGTCTGTTTTGACTTCAAATGAGGTGTCTCCAAAATTTCGCAAGATGATACAGATTTCACCAGTAAATCCTTGGTCAACTACTCCTCTGCCTAGCCCAATGTTGAACTCTTTGGCTAGGCTACTTCGCTCAGCAAGGTGGATGTATGTTCCTTTGGGAGCTTGCATTGCAATCCCTGTTCGCACTGTCGCATTGGTGCTTGGTGGGATGGTGAGGTCTTGACTGCTGTAGAGATCATATCCAGCATTAGTTGGGTGGGCCTTAGTGGGGATGGTAGCCTTATACCATATCTTCTGTACTTTGATAACATTCTCAGGATTCTTCTTTTCTGGACCTTCTCCAATGACAGTAATGTTCTGGTTACTGGGTTCGCCTGATCTGTTTCTCTTCTCGGGACATTTGACTGAGATGTGTCCTGCCTTCTTGCAGATGAAGTACAATCCTTTTTCATGGAGCTGCTTCTTCTCATCTTCAGTAGGAGGTCTGGGTCCTCTGGGGTTTCGCTGGTTCCTTTGATTATATCTTTGATCATATCTTTGGTCATTCCTTTGATCATTTCTTTGATCATTTCTCCTGGTAGGATTCCTCCTATCTTGGTTATCCTTCTTATGTTCTTGATTTCGTGGAGCTTGTGCAGCAAGGATTTTGCGGGCTCTTCTTTGTACTTGGGCAAAACACCATGAGTAGTGGGGGCATCCTTGGGGAAGACCTTGTTCCTTGATCTTCTGGGTAAGCCAGTCTGGTAGGGCGGCAAAGAGATGGTTAGCTCTAATACCATTGATATCCAAATTGTTCTCCTGGTAGATAAGTCCAACTGTTTTGAGATAGGCATCCATTCTGGCGGCAAAGGTCTCTAGATCTTCTTCGCCATTCTTGTGGAACTTCATCTGGGACAGTTTGTTCCATGTTTCTTGTATATAGGCTGCATTTCGGAATTTGGTCAGTAGCAAGGCCTTGAGTCCTGGGCCTGCTTCGTGGTCATCCCAACTTGGTCTATTGTTGCCAGGTACTTGTCCATTGACTTGAGGGCGGGCTTCCCAGGTTACTGGGTGTTGTTCCAAGGTTCACCAGAATTCGGCTGCTGTTTCAGTAAAGAATGTGGCTACTGTTTCCACTTGTGCTGCTGATGTGGCAAACAGCTGTTGAAGGGTGCTGTTCTGGTTATTGGTGAGCATTCCTATAGGCACTCAGTTGTCATTCCATTGGTTTGCTCGGTAGCCTGTGTCAACTGCATTGATGAAGTTTTCAATGTTGCTGTTTTTTCCACTAAATGTTGGGATTCGCAAGGTCTTAGTTGGTTTGTTCTGTTCAGCAATCTGTCCTACTATCCCAGCTAGTGCTGCTAGCTAGGTGGTCAGTGCTGCAATATTGACATCTACCATTGTGTTGACTATTGGTGGTAGGCCTATTGGGGTAGATTCTCCTGAAGATTGTTCTGCTTGGTGGGGTTGTGGTGCTGTATGACTTGGGGTTACTTGGTTCCCGGATATTAAGTCAAAGAGTCCTGTGAGAGAGGGTAAACCAAACCTCTGTATAGGTGGTTGGGTTGGTTCTGGGGTCTGTTCTTCTTGACCTGTGGTCTCTTGGTAAATTCTTAGGCCTGCTGTTCCTCATTGGCTATCGTCAGACTAGTAACCTGTAGAGTCTTCATCTGACTCCCTTCCCTGATGAGATAGTGCATCCTCGTACTGACTAGGTCCTTCAAAGAGGATATCAGTCTCTGGCTGGGTAGATGAACCTGCTCCTTGTTCAGCAGTAGGGGATGGTTGGCCTGCTTGCTCATTCTCATACCTAGTTATGGCAGAGGCGTAGTATACAACTAGCCTGTAGTAGAGGGAGGTCTTGGTTGGGGTATGATGATATCTGTCAGAGGCAATCCACTCGGCAGCTACTTCTCTTGCAGCAGGGGGTGTGATATAATCTAAAAAATCCTGGGTGGCTGCAGCAGTAGATTCTGGGGTCCTAGTGGTTCCAATGTGTCCTCGGAGGAGTTCGTAGAACCTACGGCGGCTGACAATATTCCTAAGTCCTGGGTGGTATGTCCTAAAGGCCTGGTATAGTTCCTTGTAAGCCTGGTCAATTACAAGTTGGCAGGTCTCTGTATCTGTGGTTTCCTGATACCACCTGGTCCTAATGACAAGGGCTTCTCTGGCTCTGGTTTGAGGATCCACAGTTGTTTCTGGGGGTTACTCCTGTCCAAGGTTGGTCTTGTTCCAACTTCAGAAGTGTGGTCTTTGGTGCCTTCTTAGCTGGTAATCCGCTGCTACCAAGTTGTAATAACTCTCACTTCTATCCCTCTCTTATCCTTTGGATAATTAGGGAAGTGGACTATTACTTAGGGACTTAGTACACAATGTGTACCAAGAAGCCTTTGGTTTGAGGAAGTGCTTGCTTATAAGTAGTTGTAGTGGCAGTGCCTTATCTTTCAAAGGTCTTTCTCTGGTTTGCCTTCTGTTTCAAAGGTCTTTCTCTTGTGCCCTATTTCGAGGGTCTTGTTCTTTGCTGTACACAGACTGAATTCGCCTTGGAATTCAGGTTCAATGGGTTTACTTAAGTCTTTGTGATTTGTATACCAGTCTCAGTTCAGGCAGAAGTTAGCTAGGCTTCTGGAGTTTAGTCAGAAACACTAGAGTCACTTAGATGTCATTACTAAGACTCAGGGGAATGTGTGTGTAGAGGGGGGACTTGATTCTTGTATCAAGGACTGAACTAAAACTGCTTTATTTCGGATGGAAACTGGGGGGTATTTATACAAGTTGGTCCGCGATTTCTGACTAAGTATGAGTGACTAATTTGGTAACTATAATGAGGTTTGTGATCGCGACCTTTGTCAGGTGGTTTTTGGTAAAAACAACTTTGTGATCAGGACCTCAATTACTAGGCAATGATCAGCTGCTGTGGCAACTGTTGCTGCGGCGCCGATTGTTGGGGATAAGCTGGATATCGTTTTCCGCGTCGTTTCGCATCGTTCGTTCCGCTATTCATATGTCGCGCTCGATCGTATGATGACGTCATTGCCGGGTCACGTGATCGATCATCGTTCGTCGCGTCCCATCTGTTCGTCATTCTATTACATGTGTACAGACTGAATTCATCTTAGAATTCAGGTTCAATGGGTTTACTTAAGTCTTAGGGAATTTATATACTGGTTTCAGTTCTGGTGGAAGTTAGCTAGGCTTCTAGAGTTTAGTTGGAAACACTAGAGTTACTTAGATGTCATTACTAAGACTCAGGGGAATGTGTATGTATGGGGGGAGACTTGATTCTTATATCAAGGACTGAACTAAAACTTCTTTATTTTGGATAGAAACTGGGAGTATTTATACAAGTTGGTCTACGATTTCTGACTAACTATAATTTGATAACTATGGTGAGGTTTGTGATTGCGACATCTATTACTAGGCAATAATCAGTATTACTATAGCACTGGTTACTGCAGTGCCAATTACTGCAGTACTGGTTGCTGCAGTACTATACTGTGGTGCTAATTACTAGAGATAAGCTGGATATCATTTATTCACATTATTCACATCATTTGTTATATTATGTTTATCATTTGTAATATTGTATATCATGTTTGATCATATGATGACATCATCACTGGGTCATGTGATCACTCATTCTATTACATCCTTTCCTCCTTAGAAATCAATGTCCTCATTGATTCAGAAATTGAGAACCAGGGGAGAGAAAGATAGAAAGTCTTTCTCAGTATTGTTGTCTTCTTCTTCAGTAGCAGGTGAGATAGATGCTAATGGCTGACTATCTAGGATGGAGAAATTAATGAGATCTGCAAATGGTTCTTGCATTGGTATGAGTACTAGTATAGGAGTTCTCCATCTGATGTGGTTGGGGCCATCCAAGTAGGGTTCTTGATCCTCATGTCTGGGAATATTCATTCAGATAGGCAGTCCTTTGAAGAGGTCAGAGAGATCTTGGAGCCATTGGTCTGGGTTGTTATTCAGGAGGGGGCTCTAGTGGGGCTCAATATCAGTAGACTTGAGGGCAATCCAGGAGTTGGCTTCCTGGGCTATCATGATCTCTAGCTTGTCAATCTTGGGGAAAGAGAGGTTCTGGAAATCCTTCAGTTGTATGTAGTTGAGATTGGGGATTGCAAAGGGTACATGGCACATAATTTAATGGATCTTCTTGACAAGTCTTTGCTCATGTCTGTCCAGGTGGGCCTAGTCTGAGATCTGTTCAGTGGGTAGGTCATTTATATATTGTAGAAGCTAGTGGCCAATTTCATATTCATGCCAGATCTCTAGGTAAGGTAGGCTCTCTCAATGAGTTCATGGTGGTCAAGAACATACTGTCCTAGGTCCAGGCTGGAGAGGTTAAAGGCCTCAGAGTGGTAGTTCTTTCCTTGGATAGTAACCTGGATATATCCAAAAAGGCAGTCAATCTGGCTTAGGAGAGGCTGGCTATGATAGACAGTTTGGCAGCAGGTAGCAGGCATTTTTGTCTTGTCTTTTCTTTATGAGGAGAGGGGGATAAGAGTTGCAAGGTATTCTTGCCTTGGGTATTTATACTTATTCACCTATCTGGTGTGACCTTCTTTTGGTCATGCTTTTCAGCAAAATGTATAACCTATTGCTATAAGTGAGGCATATGCTGGTCATATGAGAAAATTCTGATTTCAAAGATATTGTCACTTGTAGTCATGGTTACACAGGGTTAACAGGTCTTAGTCCTCTTTTTTTTTATCTGGTTGGTGCATTTATGAGGACTGGCCATTCTTGTCTAGAGCAAGAGCTCTTATTGTTGTAGCTTGGGGTTTGAACCTCTCAGAAATAGAATTTCTTATAATTCAAGATAATTCCTAGTAACAATATCTATTATGTAGATGGGCTTAGATTGGTTTTGATATTGTAGGCTTTCCTAAGTTCCATATGAAGCATCTGTCATCATCTAGCAGAGATGACATAGATGGTATAAAATAGAGTTGTTCAAATGTATTTTGCTATACTATGCAAGATTGTCCTTCACTTGAGCCTCTTCTTATTAGTTAACTATGATGTTTCTTTTTTCTACAATGTTTGGTATTATATGTTTTGGATAAAATATATAGTATCCTTCTCATTTGCTATGTGCTCTAATTTTAAAGCTATAGTTCCTTCCTTTGCTGGAGAGTGAGTATTTCCATGTAGTCCTGGAGGGCTTTGTATGTATTCTCCAGAGTTTCTTCTTTTTCCCAGATTATATCATGGGTGGGGTAACTCTTCTACTTGATGAGGAAAAACTGCTTAACTGTTTTAGAGTATTTGCAGATCTTGTAGTCAAGTACTTCCTTGATTTCGAATTCCTTGTAATCATTGATTCTAATTGGAGGTGGTGGTGAAACTATATGCTTGGAGAATGGATTCTCATAGTAGTCCACCAATTGGCTGATATGGAATACTGGGTGTACTCAGATATTATGAGAAAGTTGTAACTTATAGTTGACTTCACTAATTTTTTCCACAATCTTGTATGGTCCAATTCTTTTAGCATGGAGTTTCTTAGCTGGTTGTTGTGCTAGGGTGTCTGGGTGGAGGTGATTTGTTTTAAGCATGACTATGTTACCAATATTGTAGGAGACTTCTCTTCACTTCAAGTTTGCATACTTGGTCTGGTAGTTCTGTGTTTCTATGAGAGTATCTCTTATCATTCAGGTAAGGTCAGAAATGGTCTCAGCTAGATCTTGGGCTGCTGGGACTGCTGATTTCGCAGTAGTACTTGGGGTCCTTGGGTGTTGACCATGGTTCAGGAAGAATGGAGTCTTCTTCATAGAGGTTTGCTGGATATTATTGTAGGCAAACTCGGCATGGGCTAGGTACTTGTCCCAATCATTTTGCTTGTAACAACAGAAGATGCTAAGTATCTGTTTGAGAGTCCTATTGGTTTACTCAGTTTGACCATCAGTCTGGGGGTGGTAGACAGTAGAGAACTTCAGCTTAGTTCTATAGAGAGAGAAAAATGCCTTTCAGAAATTGCTTGTAAACTTGGCATCTCAGTCAGATACAATAGTGCTAGACATGTCATATAGCCTGAATACTTGGTTGAGGAAAATCTCAGCAATCTCTAGTACTGTAGCAGTGGTCTTGGTGGGTGCAAAATGAGCTTGTTTGCTTAGGTGGTCTATGAATACCACAATGGCATCCCATCCTACCTTGGTCTTGGGGAGCTGAATAATAAAGTCCATTGCAATCTGATCCCAGTTGTGACTCGGAATTGGTAGTAGTTACAGAAGTCCTGCTGGTAGCTTATTATTACTCTTGAATCTTTGGCACATCTTATATGAGACCACAAAGTCTTTGATATCCTTAGTCATCTTTGACCAGTAGAATTCTCTTGAGAGGAGATTGTAGGTCTTCTCAAAACCAAAGTGTCTTGCTACAGGAGTATCATGGAGTTCCTGTATGATCTTGAGCTGCAGAGTATCATTGTTGGGTACCACTACTCTATTATAGTCCCTATAGATAAGTCCATCACAGTAAGTGAATCTCTTGGACATTTACCTCATAAGTTCTGGGACCTCGGCCTCTGGGTCTTGATAGAATTGAAGGAATTTCATCAGGGGGCTGTCTTGCTGATAGCCATTCTTGATCATCTGGATAAGGTCTCCAATTATCTTGACTATAAAGACAAGTTCATCTTCCATATATCTGGAGAAACTATCAGCCAGATAGTTGGTTTTGTCTGGAATATACTTGATTTCCATATCAAAGTTGGTAATGATTTCCATTCAGTGGGCTTGTCTATTGGTCAGCATAGGCTATGTATAAATATACCACAGAGCATAGTAATCGGTATAGGCTACAAATGGTTGTTCTAGGAGGAAATGGCACCATTCCTAGAGTGCGGTGACAATGGCCAGAAGTTCCTTCTCATGAGTAGTATACTGAGTCTCAGCTGGCTTGAGCTTTTGGGAAAGATAGGTCACTAGGTGGTCTTCTTGACTGAGTACTGCCCCAATGGCAATATCAGAGGCATCTGTGGTCAGAGTGAATGGCCTAGTAGGGTCAGGTGCAATTAGCACTGGGGTCTCAGTAAGGAGTCTCTTGAGGTAGTCCATAGCCTGGGTACATTTGGGGGTCCATTCAGTCTTGATGTTTACTCCTTTGCAGGCCAGGCTGGTCAGTGGGGCTGCAATAGTAGAGTATCCTTGGATAAACCTTCAGTAGTAACCAGCAATGCCCAGAAAGTACTGGAGTAGCTTGAGAATAGTGGGGATGGAAATATCCTTAAGGGCTGATATCTTTTGGGAGTCCACATTGATACCTTCAGCAGAGATGATATGTTCTAGATACTCAATCTAGTCTTGATAGAACTTGCACTTGCTCATCTTAGCATAGAGCTAGTGTTCTCACAGAAGGGTCAGTACCTGTCTGAGGTGGGTGTAGTGTAACTCCACTGTTTCACTGTAGATTAGTATGTCATCAATATATTCAAGGACACAGATGTTGAGGAGTGGTCCAAAGATATCATTCATTAGATACTGAAATGTTGCTAGTATATTGGTCAAACCAAAAGGCATAACTCAGAACTGGTAGTATCCAAACTGCATTTGGAAAACTATCTTTTCAATATTCTTCTCATCAATGAGAATCTGGTGATAACTATTTCATAAGTCTAGCAGAGAAAAGGTCTTGGCCTTGAAGATTTGGTATAGTAACTCATCAATCCTAGGCAAAGCATACTGATTCTTGATAGTGATCTTGTTGAGGGCTCTGTAGTCAATATATATTTACAGAGAGCCATCCTTGTTCTTGATAAACAGAATGGGGGCTCTAAATGAAGAGTGGCTGGGTTCAATATATTCTTGGGCCAGTAGTTTGGTCAACTCATCCTTGAGGGTCTTGAGTTCAGATTGGGCCAGTTGATAGATACTCTTGTATGGGGGTTCAGATCCTGGAATGAGATCAATTTCACATTGGATTTGGTACTTGGGTGGAAGTCCTTGAGGGTCTTGAAAAACATTCTGGAATTTCTCAAACAGTTCTTGAGCTTCTGTTGGGATTGGGCTACTTGTAGCTTCAGTGACTTCTTGTACCATGCAGATGAAATAGGTGTTTTCCTTTTTTCGAGAGAGTCTCTTCATTTGGATAGTAGAGATTATTTTGATTCCTTGATGGTTGGTATCTTCCTGGGGTGTTAGGGTGATCTTTCTACCTTCATAAGTCAGGTTAACCATCAGCCAGGCTTTTCCTAAGATAATGTCTTATCATAGGTAATATTAATCAAGATTATGAGTCAATGGATATGCATTAATTAGTTACTTGCAGTTGCAGGTTAGGAGTGGGTGGAGAGGTCTTACACTATATATATACTGATTCTAGATATTTAGTACCAAAGACATTTTGTGCCTCTATGCAATTCATGTATACTAGCTAGTATCTAAGATAGACATATGCTGCTTACACATTGGACACTCAGTGGAATAACTCAATTATCCACTTTACCACTTGTTCACTCTACTGCTCATCTCCTTTTTCCTGCCCACCATCTTTCTCTTTGGTTTTTTTTTTTTTTT
>RBNI01004350.1:0-14213 GCA_003990745.1 Jimgerdemannia flammicorona | reverse complement strand
GACTCAGCAAAGCACTTAGTGCTACACCCATATTTAGCATAGTCCAGATAGCCCCTCACTAGTATAAATACCCCCTCCCCCAGACCTCAGAATCTCAGACCTGAACAATCCGAACACAACTCCTGAGTACTTCCCTACAATATCCCTCACACAACTACTCCTAGTATAGCAATATCATGAATAGAGAATAAATCTATTTAATAACCCACAAACCACTCTTAAGTAAATCCGCTCCCTGTTAGGTCCTACTCCTAACTCCATCACGAAATTTCCTAATTGGGTATTGTCTGCAGTGATACGCCAATTCAACTAAGCTGGCCTTAGTTTCTTGAACTTCCTGAAATACGGAAAATCCAGAATATCCAGAACTAGTCCATTGAAAGGACGTTGGTTGAGACGTCAACCCGATCTTGAAATCAATAAGCGTAGAGGACGTACTCCATATGAAATTGATCTTGACCATAAGAAAACGGTCTTCCAGAATATCCAGAACTTCCAGAAAACCCTTCCAGAACTACGTAACAGTTACCCTAAAAAGCAACCCTCTTACATCAATAGTGATGTCATCAAAGACTAACCAGACAGCATATAAATCTATAAATAGCTTAGCAGTCATAGTATAGTTAGATTAGCCTTGTATGACATGACTGTGAACTGACTCAGCAGTCAGATGATCTCTTAATATATCAGATCATACTTGTACTATATGACTGCATTCCGACTCAGTAAGGCACTAAGTGCTACATCCATATTTAGCATAGTCCAGATAGCCCCTCACTAGTATAAATACCCCCTCCCCCAGACCTCAGAATCTCAAACTTGAACAGACTTGAAGACTTGAACAGACTCAAATATACAAGAACATTTCTAAATACTTTCTCACAATATCTCTTTATACAACTACTCCTAGTATAGCAATATTATGAATAGTGAATAAACCTATTTAATAACTCACAAACCACTCTTAAGTAAATCTGCTCTCTGTTAGGTTCTACTCCTAACTCTATCATGAAATTTTCTAATTAGGTATTGTCTGCAATGATATACCAATTCAACTAAGCTGGTCTTAGTTTCTTAAACTTTCTGAAATACAGAAAATCCTGAACATCTAGAACTAGTCCAAAAAAGGACTTTGGTTGAGACATTAATCTGATCTTGAAATCAATAAGTATAGAGGATATACTCCATATGAAATTGATCTTGACCTTAAGAAAATGGTCTTCCAGAATATCCAGAACTTCCAGAAAACTCTCTCAGAACTATGTAATAGTTACTCTAAAAAGCAATCCTCTTACAACTTGATAGTAGTGGTTTACAATCCAATTCTGCTTCAAGATACTTTCTCACCCTACTACAAACTCCTCTGAGAATTCCTACAAGTTGATATAAAGCCCAACCTCTGAACTGAAATTTATTCTGAACAATCTGACAATCTAGAGAGAATTGAACCTAACATATAAGAACAATTTGACCTCTATACCTACAACAAGTGGGACAAACTTCATTCGAAGAAAGAAATACTCTAGTTAAATCAGCAAATAGGTGAAACTCTATTTACCGAACTTCTTGCTCTACACCCAGTAAGTTAAGATGAAGAAGGTCTTATTGAAGCCTTCTTTTCTCTTCTCAATAAGAGCTTTGTCAGCTCCACAAATCTGAGTGATCTAGGATAACCATCAGCAGTCTTTCTAGTGTTAGTCCCTTATAAAGCCCAAGCCTCTGTAGCCAAGTGGCTCAACTCTACCAATTTTCACCATACCAGAACCAAGACCACATTATACTACTAATTCCAGAATTGCAAGGCCTGCCATATTCTTAAGAAAGAAGCAAGAGAAACTCTCCATCAACAACCTGACCCTGAACCAGAAGTAGGCCCAGCTACAGCCATACCTGAACCTGAAACCAATACTGAACTAGAACTTAACTTTGAATTAAGTCTATTTGAAATCAGATATACAACTGATTCTATCTACTTTGACATTAAGCAGATCCAATTACACAGAGACCAAACCAAAGAGGAGGAGGAGTATCTCAGTAAATTCGATCCTGGATATACTACTGAAGGAGATACACCTCTATTAGGACAGAATACACCTACACAGCAACAAACAGCTATCTATCAAGCCCTTACTCCAGACCCACAACTATTACTCCAGCAACTTATACAGACCCAAAGAACTCCATCATACTCTGTACTAGTACCTCAAGTAGTACTAGTAACACTACTACTAGCAGTTCAACTACCTCTAGTAAACAACATGATGAACCAATAGATTCTAGACCTCACAGTCCAGGTAGCTATAATGGCAGTAACCATTATTGCCTTAGCTGAACAGACCCAACCAATAAAAAATCTGAGCCTATCTACCTTCAATGGTACTGCATAAGAAGTCTAAAGCTTTATTAGTATAGTTGACACCAACTTCAAAGCCAATCAATGGACAAATAAGCAAGTTGCTGACCACCTTCTGACAAACAATCAAGACCACACTCTGGAACAACTCTTTGCTACTACTATAGCCTATGTCTGCTGAGTTGTTACATTCTTCTAAGGATCTGCTAAAGAATAGTAGTGAACCCTTCCTGAAAAACCCCTTATATAGAATATCTGACCTACAGTAGTTACCCAGAATATAGCAAATAATGCCCCAGGATATAGAGCCCATTCTGCAGCCTCTGGACTCAAATAACTCATAATTGCTCAATACTACAGCAAAACCATGATTACTAAATCTCGAGTAAAACTCCACAATCTCAAATTTGATATATATAGTAAGGAAGAATTTGAAACCTTCTATATAAAACTTGAGTCACTCCTGAATACTGTTGGCCTAGGATATATTGTTAATGATGAAGCACAAAATAGTACAAGAGCAGACTATTTATTTGATGCCCTGCCTGAATAACTTACTAGAAAAATCTGAGAACAAGGCCACCCAGTTGGTTATGATCACCAACAATGATACCTAGCAAGAATCAAGACTATGGTCAAGTAAATCCTAATAGCTGGACCAATTCTGTCCTGAAGACAATTCAACAACAAGGAAAAGACTTGGACCAAGAAAGAAGAACCCAAGCATAAAGCATCCCAAGCTCTCTCCACATCCACCTCATAAATACCCAGAAATCATGAATCCACCCAGCCAAGTACCTTCAAAAAACTCACCAAAGGAGAAAGAAATGAACTTTGAAGAAGCAGAGTATGCTTTTATTGCTAAAAGATAGGACATATGGCCAGTACCTGCCCTAACCAAAAACCATGAACAGCAATACAAGCAACTGTTACTACTCTGTACCACCTAAATAACCTGACTACCAGAACACTGGACTTTGTCAAGTTAAGACAAACTACTAAGGCCCCAATCAAAGGAAGTCAAAAGACAGCTGGATATGATCTATATGCAGCTGAAGAAGCTATAGTTTCCAACCAAGAAGTCAAGTAAGTCTATATAAGAATCAGTATCCAAATCTCTGAAGGATATGTTAGAAGAATATACTGTTACAGTAGCCTAGCATTGAAAGGACTCTCAGTAGAAGGAGGAGTCATTGACAAAGATTACATAGGCGAAATTATTGTCCTCATCCAAAATCATAGTTGGACATCCTTCAAGGTTTTTATATTGCCCAGATCCTATTCGAAAAAATTGAGTCAACTCTGACAGTCAAGGAAGTCCCTGAACTACTGTCTATCATCCAAGGATCCAAAGGATTTAGCTCATCAAATAAGGCCCCAGCCCAACCTACTGTGAACAAAAAAGAACAATTCTATAAGAAAATTGAAGACAGATATATACCAAGTGGTTGATGCCCCCATAGCATTGGAATGTACTCTTCTTAAATGATCAATGATTGCTTCTCTTGCATCAATGAATTGGCTCAAAGAAGAACTAACAGAAGGAAAGCTCCTATAACCAAAATCACCACCATTGGATCAGACAAACTACTTATACTTCAAGCTTTTGTCAACCAAGCACTTGTCAAGATTATGATAGACAGTAGTGCCTCAGGCAACTTCATCAATGAAGAAACAGCCAACAGACTCAAGGTCTTCACCTCTCTGGTACAACAAACTCAAGCAGTTGCTACAGCTGATGGAATCTCATATGTTATTAGCAAGGAAGTCCACAATCTGCCCTTCTGAATTGGTGACTACTGAGTATATGTTATTCTCCAGATTGTACCACTTCCTGACAATGAGATCATCCTTGGAACCCATGGTTGAAACAAGAGAACCTCATGATCGATTGGGTAAACCATTCTCTGACCATCAAGAAAGGACACCACAACTTCAAACTGTAAGATAAAAAGGACCCACTCAGCTCTAGTGACCCTGGATCAAAGATCACTCACATTAATAAGCTATAGCTCAAGAAATTGGCCAAGAAATATCCTCTCTTTACCATCTCTATCCATCTATCCAAAGGAGAACCTGAGAACTCTGAGAAAGACTTTTTCAAAGTTGACAGCTGTGTCAGACCACTACTCTAGAAGGTCTGAGACATATTTCTGAACTGAACTACAGAACCACCTGTACCTGTTATTATCAATGACCAAGAAGAGTATAAAGTTGAACAAATCCTCAACAAACATAGCCACAAGAACCATTCAAATGGTACAACAACACTAGAACAAATTAGAAGGCCCCAATGAGAATATTGAAAGCTAAGAAGGGGAGAGTTGTAAGCATATAACCTCTAAGCCACCAAAATCGCATATTATCCTCAGAACTAATTTGGAAACTATATGCAAGACTATAAAACAAGTTACTGAAGAGATCATCTAGTTATACAAAATATACCAGCAAATATGAGAATCTACTACCAAGATACAAGAATACCAGAAGAAGTATTATAACCATAAGACTGACTCTGAACCTCTATAACTAGTTTAGTATACTATACTATTACAATAAGGAAACTGAAAGTACCAAACTCAAACCAAGATAAGAAGAACCCTATCTCATTCATTAAAGGTTCATGAACTGTACTTATTAAACTCAAGACCAAGATACACCATGACTATACAAGATCTCATTACTTAGCAGAAGCAAAATACATTTAAACAACTCTATTTGCTCTATCTGTATCACCTCTGTTAGAGAGTGACAGATACTTCATCTGAACTCAAGAAAGCCAACATTGTTGAAACCAATCTCAAGCCATCCATGTGATAGATATTACTACTAGAAATTGCCTCAGATTATAGAAAATATCATTTCTGAGAGGTTTGAACCTCTAGCTATAACATTGGGAGCCCTTGCCCTAGACAAGAATGGCTAGTTCTTACAAATACACCAGCAGGCCAAAAAAAAAGAGAACCAAGACCTGTTATCCTTATACAACCACTACCACCAAGGACAGCCTTAATCTTATAAGAGATAAAAGTGATGATACCTTGAAACTGATGATATCAGAAGTTAGAAAACTGCTCAGACTTTGCCAGGGATGATGTCATCAATAGTGATGTCATCAAAGACTAACCAGATAATATCTAAATCTATAAATAGCTTAGCAGTCATAGTATAGTTAGATTAGTCTTATACAATGTGACTGTAAACTAACTCAACAGTCAGATGATCTCTTGACATATATAAGCACATAATCTCCAAGCCACTGAAATCACATTTTTTTTTTTTTTTTTTTTTTTTTATAGCCACTGAAATCACATGTCACTCTCTAAACAAGCTACTGAAATCACATGCAACAGCTGAACAAATCTGGAAATCACCTGCTTGATTATGAAGCTGAGTCAAATCAAAGTCACAACACATAAAGCTGAGTCAATATAAAGTCATAGAATATAAGATTTATACAAAATGGAATCTTATCAATCAGAACCAAATACATATATACTAAGTACCAAGATGCATTGAAACAGAAAACCAAAACAAACAACAACCACAACTTCTGAACATACATAAATATGACCACTGAGATCTATAACCACATCCATGTTGACATTTAGAATACTATTGTCAACTGAGCCACACTCCCTCTGCCCCTCATGAATATCCATAGTCTAGTACCCCTCTACTTCGTGGAAGCCTGATGAAATACCCTGAATATACTTAGCAAGGCCCACCAAATTGGATAAATCTCAAGCTACTACCAGATCAGCCACCTCCTAGAAGATATAGTTAAATACCACCACAATACAGACATCACTCAGATGTCTCAATATCAGAAACTTATTGCCTGCAAACACCAAGAACTCTTTTATGAGTATAGTACTGTTATTCCCCATCTCTGAGTTACCACCAGCGAAATGGTTGCTACTCTGTCCTATGGCCAAATTGATGATATAATATAAGAACTCAATCATACATAAGTATATTGAGTATGTTCAGACCACAGACAGAACCTTCCCATACTCTGATGATCATATCTTGCAAATACCTCAAGTCAGATATGCTATGAAGGATGTCTATGATACATATAATCTGATTTAATGAAGACAAAGCAAAAGACAATGATCCCTCTGATGCTGATATAACCTCCAGCCAAGGATCTCTACCAACCCTGATCACTCTGCCAATACTACTGATGAACTTATAACAGTTTATAATCACCTATGAGACCTATTGGGACAATGACCACTGGCATGAATACCAACCTGTATTCATTTCCAATTATTCAACTATAATGAAGAGACCAGAGAACACAACCTGTACCTTCAGACAACCTTTGAGATCGAACCAATCACTCCACTACCCAAGTATAAGTGATATAAACTACAGCTACCAGCTTACTACAACCTTGTGACTCATAGTACCATAATCTATAAAAGATATGCAGACAGCAAATCTGATGAAAGCGAAGATGATGTACCACTCCTTCACCCACCAACTCCATACCCAGTATACAAGACAGATGATACTATCCTCAGTGACAAAGTTCAAATGTATTACTATCTTAGTAAATAGAGAGAATTAATCTGTGAACAACTTTTCCTAGATGATTACTTCATCAGAAATGATATCATCAATGGTGATGTCATTAAAGACTATCCAGACAGCATCTAAATCTATAGATAGCTTAGCAGTCATAGCATAGTTAGATTAGCCTTATACGATATAACTATGAACTAACTCAGCAGTCAGACAATCTCTTGACATATCAGATCACACTTGTACTACATGACTGCATTCTGACTCAGCAAAGTACTAAGTACTATATCCATATTCAGCATAGCCCAGATAGCCTCTCATTAGTATAAATACCTCCTCCTCCAGACCTCAGAATCACAGACTTGAATAGACTCAAATATACAAGAATATTTCTAAACACTTTTCTACAATATCTCTTTACACAACTACTCCTAGTATAGCAATATCATGAATAGCAAATAAATCTATTTAATAACCCACAAACCACTTTTAAGTAAACCCATTCCCTATTAGGTCCCACTCCTAACCCCATTATGAAATTTCCTAATTGGGTATTGTCTGCAGTAATATGCCAATTCAACTAAGCTGGTCTTAGTTTCTTGAACTTCCTGAAATATAGAAAATCCCAAACATCCAGAACTAGTCTGAAAAAGAGACTTTGGTTGAGACATCAATCTGATCTTGAAATCAATAAGTATAGAGGACATACTCCATATGAAATTGATCTTGACCATAAGAAAACAGTCTTCCAGAATATCCAGAACTTCTAGAAAAACCTTTCAGAACTATATAATGGTTACCCTAAAAAAGTAATTCTCATACAACTTGATAGCAGTGGTTTACAATCTAATTCCACTTCAAGATACTTCCTTACCCTGCTATAAACCTCTCTGAGAATTCCTACAAGTTGGTATAAAGCCCAACCTCTGAACTGGAATTTATCCTGAACCATCTGACAATCTGGAGAGAATTGAACCTGACATATAAGGACAATTTGACCTCCACACCTGCAATAAGTGGGACAAACTTCATTCAAAGAAAGAAATACTCTAGTTAAATCAGCAGATAGGTGAATCCCTTTACATCAAACTTCTTGCACTACACCCAGTAAGTCAAGATGAAAAAGGTCTTATAGAAGCCTTCTTTACTCTTCTCAATAAGAGTTTTATCAGCTCTACAAATCCAAGTAACCTAGGACAACCATCAGTAGTCTTTCTAGCCTTAGTCTATCACAAAGCCCAAGCCTCTGTAGCCAAGTGGTTCAACTCTACTGACTTTCACTACACTCAGACCAAGACTACATTATACTATCAGTTTCAGAATTGCAAGGCCCACCATATTCTTAAAAAAGAAGTAAGAGAAACTCTCCATTAATAATCTGACCCCAAACCAGAAGCAGGCCCAGCTATAGCCCTACCTGAACCTGAAACCAATACTGAACCAGAACTTGACTTTGAATTAAGTCCATCTGAAATCAGATATACAACTGATTCTATCTACTTTGATGCTGAGCAAACCCAATTACACAGAGACCAAATTGAAGAAGAGGAGGAGTATCTTAGTGAATTTGATCCCAGATACACTATGGAAGGAAACACACCTCTATTAGGACAGAATATACCTACACAGCAATAGATAGCTATCTATTGAGCTCTTACTCCAGATCTATAACTATTACTCCAGCAACTTACACAGACCCAAAGAACCCCATCACACTCTACACTAGTACCTCAAGTAGTACCAGTAACACTATTACTAATAGTCCAACTATCTCTAGTAAACAACATAGTAAACCAATAGATTCTAGACCTCACAGCTCAGGTAGCAATAATGGCAGTAACTATTACTGCCTTAGCCAAACAGATCTGACCTACCAAAAATTTGAACCTACCTACCTTCAATGGTACTGTACAAGAAGTCCAAAGCTTCATTAGTATAGTTGATATCAACTTTGAAGCCAATCAATAGACCAATGAGCAAGTTGCTAACCACCTTCTGACAAACAATCAAGACCACACTCTGGAGCAACTCTTTGCTACTACTACAGCCTATATCTGACAAGTTTTTATATTCTTCTGAGGACCAGCTGAAGAATGGTGGTGAACCCTTCCTGAAAAATCCCTCACATGAGACACCTGACCTGCAGTAGTTGCTCAGAATGCAGCAAACAATACCCTAGGATATGGAGCCCATCCTGTAGCCCCTGGACTCAAACCACTCATGATTACTCAATACTGCAGTGAAACTATGATTGCCAAATCTCAAGTGAAACTCTGCAATCTTAAATTTGATATACATGAAAGAAGAATTCAAAACCTTCTGTACAAAACTCAAGTCACTCCTGAACACTGTTGGCCTAGGATATATTATACAAGAGCAGACTATTTATTCAATGCCCTGCCTGAATGGCTTACTAGAAAAATCCAAGAACAAGGCTGCTCAGTTGGTTGTAATCATCAACAATAATACCTAGCAAGAATCAAGACTATGGTCAAGTGAATCCTAACAGCTGGACCAATTCTGTCTCAAAGACAATTCAATAATAAGGAAAAAACTTGGACTAAGAAAGAAGAACCCAAGCATGAAGCATCCTGAGCTCCCTCCACATCCACCTCTTGGATACCTAGAAATCATGAATCCACCCAGCCAAGTATCTTCAAGAAACTCACCAAAGGAGAAAGAAATGAACTTCAAATAAGTAGAGCATACTTCTATTGCTGAAAGATAGGACATATAGCCAGTGCCTGCCCTAACCAAAAACCCCAAACAGCAACATGAGCAACTGTTACTACTCTGCACTACCTCAACAACCTGACCACCAGAATATTGAACTTTAGTGCTCTGAACAGATGGAGTTGATCTGGATGAGATTTAATTCAGATTCATCATATGATGGATTCGAATCAACTCAGATTGGTCTTATGATCTGATCCAGATTGATCCAGATTGATCCAGATTGATCTATCTGGATTGATCCATCCGGATTGAAATCTTTGGTGACTTCACCCTTTCTTTTGTTCATTTCGCTCTTGTTTTTTTTTTCCTGCTGCACTTTGGTGACATCACCCTTTCCTTTTGCTCCCTCTCTTCTTTTGTTCTTTTCTTTGTTCTTTTTCTTTATTCTTTTTCTTTGTTCTTTCCTGCCACATTATAAGCAAACAAAACAGCAGCCCTTAATTCATATATTGGTCTAGTCTACTCATTTTTCACTCTGCAATAATCATCAAAAGAGGGAGTATTCAAGGTAGAAATACACTCTCTGCTGCCAATGTTAGATTCTTTCTCATATGGACAGCACACAAGCTGCTCATCGAGAGCCAAAGGGGTGATGGTGGTGGTGGTGGTGATGGCAATGGTGATGGCGATGGCGGGAATGAGGGAGAATTCTGGCAACAACTCATGGTGGCCCTTTAGACCTTGGAATTCACAGACCTCACAGCTATGTATGCAGCAGCCTTTTTGGAGTAGCTGATAGTAGATGTAGATTGCTCACTTAGCTGCCACTTATTTACTTGTGTTTATTTAAACTTCCCCAGTACGACCCAATTCATCTCGTGCTTTTCTTAGGGTCCACAGCTCTATGGCGAGATCTGCCGACTTTATTCGCAACATCTAGTCAAGATGAAGAAAGGCTGGCAGACATTGCGAGGCATACCTTTGGTGGCTGAGCTGTTGAGTCAATGCATCGCATGGCAGAGGTCTCAAAAGGAACAGAAGCAAGCCTTCATGAGCAATCTTATGCAACTCATGCAACTCATCAGCATGCAACTTGTGCAACTCATCAGCATGCAGCTCACTCACTCACTCACTCACTCACTCATGCTCTTTTTCTGAAATACCCATCTCTGTGTTTTATTTAATTTCATTTTTACATGGTCTCCCTCTAAAAAAACATCCACACCCATATGCAATCTGCTCGCATGCAATCCGCTCACATACAACCTGCCTGCACACAACCTGCCCACATGCAACCCACCTGCACACAACCCGCCCACACACAACCTGCCCACATGCAACCTGCCCGCATGCAACCACCTACACACAACCCACCCATATGCAATCTGCTCGCATGCAACCCGCCTGCATATAACCCGCCCACATACAATCTGCCCGCATACAACCCACCTGCATGCAACCTGTCTGCATGCAACCCATCTGCATACTTATCTCAGTCCCTCAGATCAGGGCTCAGTTCCATTGAAAAGAAGAGTTCAAAGTTACCTGAGTTCAACCACATCTGGCATCTGATCAAATAGAGAAATTTGAGAGCAAGATGTTCAGCATGAGCAGTACCAGCATTGTCATCAAGACTTGGAGGTCTACATTCAAATCAGAGCCAATCGTACTTAATCAAGGGGTCCATTGGCCAGCAGGAGTAACCAATGACAAAGAGAACCATATCTTTATTAATGAATATGGAGAGGTGGTTGTGATGGTGGTAAGAAACCTCTATGGTGATGAGCTTCGCTACCATATTAATGAGATTTGTAAGGATTACATCAAATACCAGGTAGCAGAAAAGAGGGGGCAAAAAAAGCAAGGAGGGGGGGTTTGGATGGGAATTGGGTATACTGCAACACTGGCAAAGGATGGGTTCCAGAGTTCCGAAATCCCCTGCACTCATCTCTCTTTTTTTTTAACCCCTCCTTAGATAAATCACACTCTTCACCAATATACTCTTTTTTGATACAATTCCAGGGATGCACAAGATTCTGTATCCCTACTGGAACTTTAGAAGTGCCGTCGAAGAGCAAACTGCACACAAGTACAACACGGCCTGTGTGGCAATAGCAGCTATGATCTGGGGTTCTTTGAGCAGATTGGTAGAGCATATGGCAGGCCAGCTTGGTAGTGATCTTGGCATGGCTGTACATATATTCTTAGTGCAATTTAGTGTGCCATATGAGGTGAGGAGCTCCACTTTTTTGGGGTGCTGCAGTCCGGGGAGTTTCTGCCCCCCCGCACACAAAAAGGACTGACTGGTTGCCATCTATTTCGGCAGGTTTCCAAGCCAGGGCTCCTGGGGCTGGACCAAGGGCAGGTATCCACCAGCACAGCCTGGCAGTATGAGGTCCTGGGCCAAGGGTTCACCCAACCATATGCTTGTGTCACATCAGGATACGTCGGATGCAACCTTTCTCTGCCCATACACACAGACAACAATATCATCCCAGTAATGTTTTACATCCTGGAAAGGAAGGGCCCAACCTGGGAGGATAGCGGCAGAGTCTGGTATGACCTCACCTATGGTTTCAGGGTCCCATTTGCGACCAACATAGCCATCCTATTCTAACCACATGACTACTATGGCACTATCACCTTCGAGAAGAGCTCGGACACAATAGTCATTGCACTCACAATGAATGATAGGCTCATCAAGGCCTGGGACCAGTGGGTGGAGCAGTTTTTGTGAGGGTTAGGCAATTCTTCATGAGGGTCAGGCAATCTTTCATGAGAGTTAGGCAGCTATTTTGCATAGGTTGGGCAGTCTTATGTGGGGGGGTTGGGCTGGGGTGTCTGTGAGACCCAAACTGGTGACTTTGACCATCAGAAATGCCCTCTGACTGCCAGAAGCACCCTTTGACTGCCAGAAGTACCCTCCACCCCAGACTCCTTGGCAGCTTGGAGCTGCCTCTATGCCGCTGGCGGAGGGCCACAAATTTTGTGCGCTCCCCTCGCCTGCCCTGCCTATCCCAGACACTTGTGGCTTAGGGCTGCCCCTTGCTGCTGGCAGAGAGCCACAAATTTTGCATGCTCCCTCCACCGACCCCACATCCACCAACCTGCCAACCGACCCCACCCACTGACCTGAGTGCTGATAGCTTGGGGCTGCCCCTCGCTACTGGTGGAGGGCTGCAAATTTTGCATGCTCCCTCTGCCTACCTCCCTGACCTGGACACTTGTGGCTTGGGGCCACCCCTTGCTGCCGACAGAGGGCCACAAATTTTGCACACTCCCTCCACCAACTCACTGACCTGCCCACTGACCCGCCCACTGACCCGGGCACTGGCAGCTTGGGGCTGCCCCTTGCTGTTGGCTGAGAGCCACAAATATTGTGCACTCTCTCCGCTGCTGCTGCCAACCCTGCCCTACTTGGGCTGCAAACTCCGGGCCGAGTCCTCAGGTTTTTTTTTCCTTTTTTATTATTTTGAAAGATATTAATTTGAAAGGTATTAAATATTCCACAAGGCCAACCAACTTGTCTGTAGACCCATCAAATTTTAGCAGCCTGAGCCCCACTAAGACTTCAGACACATACATGCCTGGATTGTCTCAGCATTCAGTGCACACCTCTTTGAGGCAATGAGGTCCACCCTACCTGAGAACACCTGCTTGATGGGAGCGCTGGAGGCAGCAATTGCCAGGTAGTTCCGAGCTATACCATACAGGCTGGGGAAGTCCGTTTGACACAGCTACATGCCCCAGTAGGTAGAGCAGTGGTTAGATTAGTGGGTTAAATTGGCCCAATGCCCACCTGACAATACCCACCTAACAATCCACCTTCCACCAGTTGAGCACCTCCATGCCCTCCAGTAGGACCACGCAGTTGCTGGCAAGGTAAATGGTAAGTTTGTCTATTGATGGCAGCTCTTCCACTGATGGCTCCCTCTTCCTCTTTCTGCTGAAGTAAATGTAGGACAGGAGGGATCCCTCGGCATATTCATCCAGACTTCGGCCAGAACCTTGTGGCAGTACGTAGTTTTTCCAATATACTTCGATTATGGCCTGCTTGGTTCTCTCAATGAAGTGCTGCTCCCAGCCCTGATCTTTATGGTATTGTAGCTTTAAGCATGGGTCTAGCACTGTTCAAAGAAAAGGAGAGTGAGTTTTTACGGGGTTTTCTCTGTTTTGAAAGGGGCATTGGCCACATGCCAATATTGATATACCTATACTGATTGAGTATATGGCAGTATCTGTTTGGGAGTAGTACTTTCTGAGCTTGCTTAGAGCAACCTCCATGGCATCTCTCTGATCTAGGCTTAACCACAAATCACCACAACCCTCTAGCCTGTCCTTGAGCTTATCCTCTAGCCAGTCAATCAGAAGGTTATATACTAGTATCACAGAGCTTATTGTTAGGGTTGTTTGTTTGACTATATCCTTCATACATACAATCGTCAAAACACTAGCAGTTATATATAGTGAGGTATTGCATTATGTGGAGGCAGACAAAATGAGTGTGGAGCCAGAGCAACCACCACTTACTTCCAAAACTCTGACAATATTCCTAAGTACATCCTACTCACTTTCACCTAGAGCCTCGGCCCATATTTCCTTGTCGGCAGCCATTGTTGAATCTATTGGCTTTTTTTTTTTTTTTTTTTTT
>RBNI01004349.1:0-14216 GCA_003990745.1 Jimgerdemannia flammicorona | reverse complement strand
AAAAAAAAAAAAAAAAAAAGGGGAAAGAGCAAGGAGGGTGGTGGGGGAGGGTTTTGGCCTATATAGTCTAGGTTCCCTTCCAATAAAAATCCGCGGGACATGAGTCCGTATAAAAAAAAAAAAAAAAAAAAAAAAAAAAAAAAAAAAAAAAAAATTGAAGCAGTCAAGAAGAAACTCAATAAACTCATTGAGTGAGGAGCCATTCAGCCAAGCAAGTTACCCTTTGGCTCCCCAGTCCTATTCATCAAAAAGAAAGATGATACTTTGTGAATGTATATAAACTACCAAGTACTCAACAAGATCACAGTCAAGAACCATAATCTGCTACCACTTATTGACCAGATCTTTGATACTCTCAAGAATACAAAATACTTCACCAAGATTGACCTCACCTCTGGGTATTACCAAATTTAAATCAAGCCAGAAGACATACCCAAGACTGCCTTCATGACACCCTTTGGACTTTACAAATTCCTAGTTATGGCCTTTGGTCTCACCAATGTACCAGCAACCTTTCAAGATATCATGCAAACTGTCTTCAAGGATCAGCTCTATATCTTTTTACTCATATATATTGATGACATCCTGATCTTCAGTCATACTGAAGTAGAACACCTCAAGTATATTGAACAAGTCCTCAAGATTCTCCACAAGAACAAGCTCTATGCAAAGCTCAAGAAATGTAAATTCTTCAAGGATCAAGTCAAATACCTTGGATACATTATATCAGCCAAAGAAATTCAAGTCGACTCAAGGAAAATACAAGCCATTGAACAGTGGCCTATACCAGCAAACCTCACTGAATTCAGGTCCTTCTTTGGTCTGGCTGAATACTACTATCAATTTGTCAAAAACTTCTCCAGTATAGTGGAATTATTGACAAACCTCCTGCAAAAGGAACCCCACTCTGACCTCTATGTTTCCTACATTTGGGACACCTTCTGTCAACAAGCTTTTCAAGAACTCAAAACCACCTGACCCATGCACCTGTCCTTAGAAATATGGACCCGAATCTGAAGTTCATAGTTACCACTGATGCATCTAACTTTGCCATCAGTGCAGTCATTTCTCAAGATGATGGTCAAGAACACTGACCTATTGCCTTCGAGTCAAGAAAATTGTCCCCTGCTGAACAAAAGCTAGCCACTCATGAAAAGAAACTCCTAGCAATTATATATCCTCAAGACCTAGTGATACTATCTAGAAGAAGTTGAGTTCAACGTGATCACAGATCACAGATCCCTTCAGTACATTAACACTCAATCAACTCTTTCCTACCAACAAGCCAAGTGGAGTCAGCTACTTGAGACCTTTACCCCGAACATCATCTACAAGCCTGGTAAAACTCTAGTTGTACCAGATGTACTCTCAAGAAGACCTGACCTTACTATGATTTTACAAGTTACTGTGGCACCTGAATTCCTCAACTGGATCAAGAAGGTATATGAACAAGACTCTCTGGTTCTATAAAAGGATACCAAGAAATTCAAGAAAAAGTACACCCTCAAGAACAACCTCATATACTATCAAGATAAAGTCTATATTCCTACCAACCCTAAACTGTGATATAAGATCTTTCATGAATATCATGACTCCCCACTAGCTGGTTACCTTGGAACTGAGAAGACCATTAAGAATATTCAATGAGACTACTACTAGCCCAATATACTCAAGGAAATCAAGGAGTATATTCAAAGCTATGATCTTTATCAAAGAAATAAGTCAAGCAATCAAGCACCTGCTGGTCTTCTATAGCCATTGCCAATTCCAATCAAGAAGTTTGAGCAAGTCACAATGAACTTTATTATGCAACTTCTATGAACCAAATTAGGCTATGATGCCATTGTTATATTTGTAGACCATCTCACCAAGATCACAATCACCGAGCCAACCACAACAAATATCACTGCCTCTGAAATTGCAAGAATCTTCTTCAAGACCATCTTCTACCAATTTGGACTTCCCTGAGTAATCATCAGTAACCATGACCCCAAGTTCACAAGTTATTTCTAGCAAGCACTCTTTAAGACTCTTGGAACTCAAATCACTATATCCACTGCCTTCTACCCTCAAACTGATAGACAAACTGAGCAAATGAACAGAATACTTAAACAAATGCTCAGAAACTATGTGTCTTATGGGCAAGATGATTGGGACCTCTATCTGATCTATACCGAGTTTGTCTACAATAATGTCATCTAATTATCAACTGGTCTTTCCTCTTTTTAACTACTACATGGTCAAAATCCTGAGACCCCTGCAAGCCTAGTCTCATTCCAGCAATCCAGTCACACACAAGTCCCCACTGCTCAGAACCTTATTGACAAAATGGATTCCCTTCTCCAGATTACCACTATGAACCTATAAAAGGCTCAGCAATATCAAGCTAAGTATGCAGACAAGAAACAGTGTGACGTTATTTATAACATTGGCAATATAGTTCTACTCAAAGCTGACAACATCAAGGCTCAATCTCAAGTCAACTGCCAGTCAGCCAAATTCTAACCTAAGTATCTTGGACTATTCAAGATCACTGAGCAAGTCTCTATCTGGTCTTATCATCTCAACCTACTGAAAACCATGTGTATACACCCAGTATTTCATGTGTCACAGCTCAAGGCCTGGAACCAGTTACCCCCATACCCTGGCCAAATTCTAACACTATCAGCACCAGTCATAGTTGAAGACCACATCAAGTACAAAGTCAAGAAAATCTTAGACAAGCAAGTCTGATACTGTCACACAGAATATCTAGTCAAGTAGATGGGTTAACCCAAATATGACACTATCTGGGAACCTGCTGCCAATCTCAAGAACTCTGAAGACCTCATTCAAGACTTCGAGGTAAAATGCATTGCTCAATCTCTGTGTTGACTTCCATGAATAGTTGATGATATATGGCAATAACCAGTGTTTTAAGCATTAGAAGTTTACATTGGAACCCTGGAACCAGCAGTACTCAGCATACCAAAGCATACTAAAATGCAGCTACCTGGCTAGACTCAAACTCCTCTCAGATAGTTAGTCTGATACTAGGCCCTCTGCCCTTTACGAGGATGGCCAGTTTCTATCAATGTACCATCAAGAATTTGAAAATTTTTGGTTAAGTATATTTAGTCCTTTTTGTGTAACCTTTAGAATTCAATATAGATATTGATTCTTAAGGAGAGAGAGATATAATATTTTAGCATAGTTTACTTCTCTTACTTCTTTTCTTCTATTTTCTTCCTGAATATTCCATAATATTCTAGTACTTTCTGAATACTTAGTAATCCTTTCTTGACACTGAGCTTTAGCTAGTACTTATTTAGTTAGTCCCAGAACCTCATAGAAACTTATAGAACTTTATTTATCATCTTTGCTGAAAACTTATCTCTTGGCATTTCCTTTGATTTCTTAGATTCTTCCAGATTCTTCCTTCAGATCTTATATAAATATCCCCTTTGTTCTTATGAATAAAGACTCAGAATATTTTCTCCCAGAAACCACAAGATCTTCTAGAACTCTAAATAACTCTTTGAGCTATTTAAAACTTCCAGAATAGTTGCTTCCTCATATAGAAACTAGAACCATTACATAGTAGCTATTCTTATTTTAATTTTTCTAGAAATTCTTTAATATTCTTATTATCTATTCTATGAAACTTCTGAAGATAACTCATCTCTAGTTTATCTTTATAGTTTTAGTAAATAATTTCTTACTGATCTTAGTAAAGAATAATAAGAGTAATAATATCTAAGATTCTGAAAATATTGAAAAAGAGAAAGTAATAAGATAAGAATAACTGATATTGAATATACTGTTGGATTGATAATATGAATGGGGCCCTAGAGAGAGTCACAAATATAAACTGATGGAAATCATTTATGGAAAAAATAGGAGTCAATTATCTATAGTTGACACTGAGGTTGTATTTCACAGATTTAAAGTGGGATATAGGGTAGAGAGCAAGGGGCTGGGGCTACTGGTCTGGTATGAGAACACTGTGTATGTTTTAGAATAGTTAATATTTCCCCTCCTCTCAACTCCCATCGAAAAAAAAAAAATAACGTTTCAACCCTGGCCCCACGAACACACGCCCTCTGTTGCTTGCCCGACCCTCACATGGGGATATCGTTCGCGAACGACTTGAGGGCCTTGTGCGGCAAGATACAAAGTCTCCTTCTTGGTGGTAATTTCCTTGCCTATAATGTGACGGGATCGGGAAAGAAAGTGAGTCGGAGAAATTAGAGCCAGCAGGAAAATCAAGGTGCGAGAAGCGTTCCACACTGCTTGTTCATCCACACAAATCAGAACACCTATCCCGTAGCCATGACTCCTTTCTTCTATGAACATTACTCCTGGACTGCCAAACCATCGACTTACCTACAGTCACCTCTCCTTTCCCTGCCTCGCCACCAAAAATTAAAACACGTACCCAAGAATGCGTTTCCGGCGATGGTGCTCTGGCACCCGACAGGGTTGCTCGGACCGGGCATGGGGTGGGGAGATAGGAAGTAATGCGGGTCTTGATGGCATACATGTCTGTTCTTGAGGGCGTCGATAGGTGGCAAGGGTGGTCTGGAGGCGATTAGAGTGGGATCATATCGGTCGTGAGAATGGACTTGAGAGTGTCCATGTCTGTCGTGAGAGTGTCGATGAATTTGGTGTGTTCGCTAGAATGAAGAAGGGCGAAGCAGGATGAATTCGTAATCCAAAGTCGAAATGAATGGATGAAATGAATAATTAGCTGTAACTCACGCCAAATGCGCCATAGACGCTTCGGAGCCACTCTGCGCCCTCTCTACGAAGCTCGGCTTTGACATGGTCTTCCTCATAGGCCCCAACAACAACTGCATCTCGCCGGTGGCCCTTGCGATCTCTTTAATCTTCCCTTAACAACCTCTCCTTCAATTGCGGTGGCCTCAGCATGAACTTTCCTTTCGCCCCTCTCCCTCTCCCACTCCATGTGCCTCTCGTCGACCATCTTCCTCTTTCCCCAACTTGACCCGCTTGACGACCCCCCTCTTCAAACCTCTTCGCGACCTCCTCCTCGACCTCCAACACTCTCTTCCCAAACGCCGATGTCACCCTCTCTTCGACTCTCTCAGTGAACTGCCTCGCCCACCTTCTTGGCCTGTGCCTCGATCCTCGTCTTCACGCTCGCAACATCGTTCTCCAACTTGGCCAGCCTTTCGACGATAACCATTGCATTCTCTAGAGTTGCCCGATCCTAGGCACGTACATTCGCCCTATCCGATTTCAACCTCCTACCGCCGTGATGGCCTCGGGAGCCTTTCGTGGCCAGAGACGTGAGCGCCCATAGCTGGTCCACGGACTTTGTGGTTGTCTCGTTGACCTGGGTGACACGCACTCCGACCGAGTTCTGGCATTCCTGTGTCACGGTCGCTTGTGGCGCCTCTTCCTTGACGACGGCGAGGAGCCGCACGTGCACCTCCACCTGCGCCGCCTGATCCATCACCCTTGAAGTCGTCACGCCTGTTGGTGTTTCAGTATCTCGGCTTCGAACTTGGAGTCCTTGTCCCGCAGGCACAATGATGTTGAGTATGCAACCTCTTCGAGACGGCGACTTGAAGTCCGCGTGGTGGGTGACTGCTGGCAAGGTCAAAGATCGACTTATATGTCTTAGCGGTGCGAAGCATAAGATTTTTTGTTTTGGAGGTGAGAGGGGAGCCGCGCCTTATACCAACCTCATTCACCATTGGTGTATATATATACCTGGCCAAAAAGGGTAACAAGGTGTTTTGGGCACAGGAAGAGAGGGGGCAGTAGAGGTTTAAGGGAGTATGGAAGATGGTGAGGGAGCGGTTATTTCATGTTCAGGGGTGCATAATTTATTTCACACTAATTGCGCCACATCACAATTGCGCCACATCACAAACAACCATGTCCGAAAACACCCCAAACACCCGCCTGAAGGACCTGCTGCAAAAACTCAAGCCCTTTGACGCCTTGGACAGAGCCCACCAAACTGAAATCTTGGCCTGGAAGAAAAAATTTCCCAACACCAATGATCTCCATGCCTGCCTCCACTCCTTGGCCATGCCGCAGCTGGAGCCTTACCTTGTCTGGATTCCATACGATTTATTTTACGATTTTAAGAGTCTTGCCGAAGGTGGATTTGCCAAAGTTTATCAGGCAAATGTTGAATTAGACAGTTCATTGTACTCGGTGGCTGCCAAGGAATTGAAGTCGTCAATGGTGGAAGAGGTGAGTTGTAGTCATTAAATACATGTAATATTTTACATACAACCTCAATTATTAATAACCTTGCAATGCCTTTGTCTCACTAATATAGCTAGTGCTAAGTATCTATTTGAGTCGCTGCACTAGCAATGCCCCCACAATGGTTATTGTCGGATTGTCACAACACCCTAAAACCGAAGAGTATCTGATGATCATGCAATTTGCTGATATCGGCACTCTCGAGAAGCAGCCATGCGAAGAAGATGGTGATTGGTACACAGCTTTGACATATGCCTTGAAACTTGCCAGCCGCTTGGCCAGTCTCCACGATTCGGGCTTCAGCCATACAGATCTACACGCGGGCAACGTAGTATTTCACAAGTCTCACACCATCGTCTTGATCGATGTCGGACTTAGCAGAGCCGTGGAAGAGGTATATGGCGAGGACGGTGTCTATGGTCGGATCGAATACCTCCCTCCAGAGATTTTCGAGTACAAAAAGTATACACAGAAATCGGATATCTACTGCTTGGGGACGCTACTGTGGCAACTAATCGTCGGCGTCCCACCACAAGGCGTCGCATCGGTGGCCGTTATCAGCAATCCTGACGGGCTTCGCGATGAACTGATCCCTGGCGCACCAGAATTATTCAATGCTGTCATTCGTAGCTGCTGGCATGTGAATCCTGACCTCAGACCAAGCGCTCATGAGGTCTACAGCCTGTTGATCCAATGTGCCGGTGCTATGGCCAACATTCCTCCCGTCTTACAACCGGACGTGGAACTTCAAATATTGAGAGCACTTGCAATTTCGCCCTTGGCGTTTTCACTCGAGACCCAATCCTTCATTGCCAAACGGCGGGTTACCCATCAACAAAAGCGTCAATCCGGCAACAGCAGCGCTCTTTTTGAATTCGCTGATGGACACGCCGGAAGCAAATTCCACACATGTAAACAACTCAAGGAATATACAGACCTGCACTCGCAGTCGGCACTAGTCACTCTTGTTACACGACAAACTCTAGGTATGTAGCTTCACCGCATGTAGCTTCGTTCAGATACCAAGAGGATTGAGGGGCATTATTGGTGGCGAGTGAAGTACAGCTGTGGCCGGAGATCACAGCAGAGTTGTCATACCCCAATTATAAATGACAGGTTATACTTTTTAATTTCCCCCTATATATAGAGAGAAGCAACGGCACTAGCGAGGCCTGCGCTCTTGCTGAACGTCAGAGCATGGCTAGTAAGTTAAAACCATGTGAATATTTTGCTTGTAGCTGAAATCTAACATCTAGCTAAAAGTCTCCTCATATTTAGGGCACAAAACCGGCGGCGAGAGCATCAGCGTCATCGCCGAACTTCTAAAGCAGAATGTGGCATCGCATAAGCTGAATCTCTCCGGTGTGTGCAAATTGTGTGAATTTCTGTTTTTATGAAATTAAACTCACTATCAATGTTTTGTTCGCTGTTTTCACCAACAGGAAAAAACATCAGAGATGGTGCAGTACGCGTTCTTGTAGAATTTTTGAAGAACAACATAACCACGTTTGATCTCAGCAGTTCGTCAGACTAATTTTAACAACTGCAATTGATCGTCGCCAATAGATAGTACCAAGTTTATGCTCACATTTCTTTACTATATTTAGATAACAGCTTCGGTATTTCTTTAACGCGGGCCCTAGCCGAGTGTTTGAAGCAGAACACGACCTTGACCTCGCTGAATCTCGGGGGTATGTCAGAACTGTGTGAAGCGATGGGGTGCGGCTACGCAATGGAATCAAGCTCACGATGTGTGCGTGTTTGCTCATCTCCTCCTGTTCATTTCATTTCTCAGGGAACAGCATCGGCCACGAGGGGGCAGGTGCCCTAGCCGAGGGTTTGAAGCAGAACAAGACCTTGACCTCGCTGGATCTCCAATGTATGTCAGGACAATGGGGTGCGGCTGCGCAATGGAATCAAGCTCACGATGTGTGCGTGTTTGCTCATCTCCTCCTGTTCATTTCATTTATCAGCGAACAGCATCGGCCACGAGGGGGCAGGTGCCCTAGCCGAGGGTTTGAAGCAGAACACGACCTTGACCTCGCTGGATCTCTCTTGTATGTCAGGACTGTGTGAAGCAATGGGGTGCGGCTGCGCAATGGAATCAAGCTCACGATGTGTGCGTGTTTGCTCATCTCCTCCTGTTCATTTCATTTATCAGCGAACAGCATCGGCCGCGACGGGGCACGCGCCCTAGCCGAGTGTTTGAAGCAGAACACGACCTTGACCTCGCTGGATCTCCATTGTATGTCAGGACTGTGTGAAGCAATGGGGTGCGGCTGCGCAATGGAATCAAGCTCACGATGTGTGCGTGTTTGCTCAACTCCTCCTGTTCATTTCATTTATCAGGGAACAGCATCGGCCACGAGGGGGCACGCGCCCTAGCCGAGTGTTTGAAGCAGAACACGACCTTGACCTCGCTGTATCTCCATTGTATGTCAGAACTGTGTGAAGCAATAGGGTGCGGCTGCGCAATGGAATCAAGCTCACGATGTGTGCGTGTTTGCTCATCTCCTCCTGTTCATTTCATTTCTCAGCGAACAGCATCGGCCACGAGGGGGCACGCGCCCTAGCCGAGTGTTTGAAGCAGAACACGACCTTGACCTCGCTGGATCTCCAAGGTATGTCAGAACTGTGTGAAGCAATGGGGTGCGGCTGCGCAATGGAATCAAGCTCACGATGTGTGCGTGTTTGCTCATCTCCCCCTGTTCATTCCATTTATCAGCGAACAGCATCGGCCACGAGGGGGCACGCGCCCTAGCCGAGTGTTTGAAGCAGAACACGACCTTGACCTCGCTGAATCTCGCGGGTATGTCAGAACTGTGTGAAGCAATGGGGTGCGGCTGCGCAATGGAATCAAGCTCACGATGTGTGCGTGTTTGCTCATCTCCTCCTGTTCATTTCATTTATCAGCGAACAGCATCGGCGACGAGGGGGCACGCGCCCTAGCCGAGTGTTTGAAGCAGAACACGACCTTGACCTCGCTGGATCTCCATTGTATGTCAGGACTGTGTGAAGCAATGGGGTGCGGCTGCGCAATGGAATCAAGCTCACGATGTGTGCGTGTTTGCTCATCTCCTCCTGTTCATTTCATTTATCAGGGAACAGCATCGGCCACGAGGGGGCACGCGCCCTAGCCGAGTGTTTGAAGCAGAACACGACCTTGACCTCGCTGGATCTCCAATGTATGTCAGAACTGTGGTGCGGCTGCGCAATGGAATCAAGCTCACGATGTGTGCGTGTTTGCTCATCTCCTCCTGTTCATTTCATTTCTCAGGGAACAGCATCGGCCGCAAGGGGGTAGGCGCCCTAGCCGAGTTCAATAATGTGGTTGTTGGAATATAACCCAATCAATTGTATCCATATCCATTTTATTCGGATTTGTCATCCATGTTTGCTAACTCGCAGTATCTTAGGGGGCATTATATCTTAGTAATGTGCAACGAAAGTTCTGGAATTCCTATCAGATGTTTTAACCGCGTTCGTCTTGACTATTTCTATTTATATAAATACCCTTGGCCAAATTCGGGGGTCGCCTGAAGCGTGATAGTCATGTGATCCCACAGAATTTAATAATACCCTCAGCTGTTTCGGAGCAAAGGGGAGATTGGAGTAGACCTCAGGAAGGGGACATCAATGTTAGTGAAGGAGCCCTTAGGCAAAGAGGAGATTTTGCAGAGCACAATTGACCTGACCATGGTTTAAAAATATCATTTCGGTTAATTCATGTGACCACCCAAATTGGAATATTTAAACAACTTAGTTTTTTTTTGGTTAATTTATATCTCTTTCCACATAATAATCTGCTGTGGAAGCTCATAAATAAAAGCTACAAATGCCCTTGCACAAGTTGCATTTGCATTGTTACCCTCATCATGGAGATCTTACATTTTCGGTTTTTTGCATGGCCGATCGACACTGGCATTGCTTGTATTCGTTACCAGTATTTGCTTGAATGTATGAAATGCGCAGTCCTGGAATCTACCAGTCCGCCTTTGGCATCATCCCTATTTATGGAAGAGCCTCCGGGATACACATAAAACTGCTTGGTTTGTGTTCAGTTGCAAGCAATTTCTAAGGGGTAACGTACCAGGGAATACTGTCAGATAGTTTCTGTCACTTGTACTAACTTTCGCATTTATATTACAACAACCCGGTTGAAGAGAGCGAGGTCTCGAAATCTGAATATGCATGTCCATCTCGGCAAATCTCTATGGAAAATAGTTTACAGTTCATCCACAAAGGAATCCTCAGGTAAGAATGGACATTGATTGACCTGCTTGATTCTGCAATGTGGAGGAATCGCCATCTTATTCCTTTTTATATGATAAATATTGTGACTTGCAAGGACATTTTTCTCAATATGCTATGTGTATAGAAGATTGATTGCTTGCAGTAGCAATAGAGCAAGAGTGTGCATCAAAGCCAATTCTCAATCCATGACAACAATGTTTCATAATCTGATTTGATTACTGAAATATGTCTTTATCTGCTCCAATGCCCATATGTAGTCCTCCTCAGTCTCATGGGATATGAAGCAGTAATATAAAGAGAATAATTGGTGTGTTGAAGTGATGCCCATGATATGAAAGAGGGATATCTTAAATCTGAGATTATGTTTGGGAATTTTTAAGCTTAACAATATGAAGTACACAGTTAAAGATTTTAAATAAATCCTTATCAGTTTGTTTTGTATGTTGAATTTATGAGTAGAATATCATTTATAGAAAAGTTCTTTACTGTTAATATATATACTTATGAAGTAACAAAAAGATATAAGATTTGTCCTTCTATACTCTGTTCATATGTATGATAAATATTCTTCTCTTTTAGTATATTAAGAAGAGCTTTAAGTGGAATATATCCCTAATTGGCCAGAGTGGGAGACTGGATAGATGAGAGGAGATTGAGAGATTGAGTGCATTATCTAATACTGGCCAGGTGAAATGGGGGGATATAAAGATCTTTATATACTGAGTGGATGGTCTGGGAATGAGGATTGACTGAATACTCTCAGCTAAATGTTAGAGAGCTAATGTCTGAAGAAACTTGGATATATTGTGGTGCTCTTAGTCAGACTATTGGGGATTGATCAGACAGAAGAACTTTCGAGGGAGCAGAAATGGGCCAGGATATTAGAGGTTGAATTGAGCTCTGTTAGAAGATAAGGAGCTGTGGGACAAATAGAGTATAGATATTGTTATGCTCATCAGTCAGTGGCAGAGAGAGGATACTTCTGTAGAAATAAGGTGGTTGAAATTGAAGGATGTAGTAAGGCTATACTAGAGAGAGGCAGGGAAGGCAAAAGGCAGGTTTAAAAGAAAGAGGAATCTACTGGCATCTAAGTGGTTGGAATATTTATTGATTCAGTAAGCAGACTTGAGAGCAGGGGAGAGAATTGGAGAATTGAAAGGATGAGAATGAAGATTGAGGAGCTGAAAGAAGTCTTGTACTAGGAGGAGAAGGAGTATATTCTTGAGATAATAGCAAGGCTTAGGTAGCAGGGGCTAGAGGAGAGAGAGAGGCCCATGAAGTATTTAACTAGGCTGTTGTGAGCAAGGAGAGTGCAGCAGAGATGGAAAGAAATATTGGAGAAGGATGGAAGTTAAGTAACTGGGGTCCAGGGGATTCTTGGATAATTGAAGATAGATAGAGTAATCTGTAGAGTGAGGAGGATGGTGGTGCAGATAGTGAAGCCATTAGTAAATGTCTTGAAGAGTTGGATTGGTCTGTCAGAGTGGAGGAAATCATAGGTACTAAGAGAAGCATAACCCCAGAAGAAGATGGGCTGTTTTGGGACTTTTGGAAGAAGATAGTAATGATTGAGAGTATACTTCAGGAAATGAGAGATATGTGTGATCAGGTCATTAAGATGGGAACTTAGTTGGGGGAATAGAAGCTGGGGCTGGTAGCATGGCTCTAAGTAGTGATACAATATATTCTTGGTGAGGAATAGAGGAGTTTTATTGGTGAAAGATTGATATATAATAGTATAGCTTAGGTATATAGAGTTATTGAAGGAGTGAGAGCTACTGGAATTAATGGCCATCTTGTTTTTCTGGATCAGGAGACGACATATAATAGGGTGTGACAAGTTTGGCTAAGAAAGATCTTAGAGAAGATTGGATCTCAAGGAGGCTGGGGGGAATAATCATTAGTTTACTGGAAAGAAGTAAGGCAGTGGTTATGGTAAATGAGTATAGAGAGATCTTATTTTCACTATAGCAGGATATGCTCCAGAGAGATCCTTTGTTACTAATTTTATATATATTGTCATTAGAGCTGCTGTTGGATAGGATTAGGAGAAAGATTGAGAGGCTGATAGTGCTGGGTGTGAATTGAAAGGTTGGGGTCTTTGTGGATGATATAGTGGTTGGACTGAGTTTAGTAGAGGATGTGAGCAAACTCAAGGAGGTAGTGGAATGGTATGAACAATACTCAGGATAGAAGTTAAACTAGCACAAGTGTAAAATAATGATGCTAGAGAATAGACTAGTGAGAGAAGACATTATTAGTACTATTGTACCTATAGAGGAGATAGTGTACTACTTGGAGATTTTTCTCTCAATATATAGATCAGTTCTATTTGAGATATAGTGGGAGGCCAAGGTATTAGTATGGGGAGAAGTATTGAAAAATTTGAGAGGGCAGTATATCTCCTTAGTGGAAAGGATTATAATTCTGAATATTTACTGGATACTGAAATTGTGGTACTTGATATATCACTTAAAATTTCTGATATAAGTGGTAAAGAGGCTGATAAAAGTGGCAAAGGACTAGATCTGGACAGGGCAGAGAAGTGAGATCAGATGGGAGGTTTTGGCAATATTAATAATAAGAGAGAGTATATAACTAGTGGATTTTCTGAAGAGATTGCATTGTCTTTGGGCATGGTGGCTGAAGAGAGCTGTGGAGTTGCAAGAGAGTAGATGGATACCCTTGATACAGAAGGTATAGGTGGTGCAGTATACTCCCAGAGAGACTACAGGAGACTTGACAACTGTAGTGAGTAGAGGAGGAAGTTGTTGTCTACAATATAAGGAATTCTGGTAGAGGGTGATAGACAGGGCACATAGGATTGGAATTGGATAGGAAGAATATATTGAGGATAAGCAGTGAGATCAAAGGATGTAGCAATGGCACTGACTATTATTAGAAGACTTACTAGCAATAGAGTTTGATATAGTGGCTGGAGTGGAGAGTCAGCAGAAGACTGGATGAGATCTGTGGCCAGAGGACTGGCAATAAGCAGAGATTGTTGAGGAGTAGAATTGGCATAGACTGTGGTCTTGGAGTATGAAGATGAAGAAGTTGATCTCTCTCAAATTCTGGGTAGTTTGGTGGGGAGTACTGAGGCAGAATATTATGCTGAACTTTTGGTCTGGACATTTAATTACTGGGGGGGGTCTATGAGTGTGAGAAATACATCAGGGTAGGGCAGGAGGAGGGTGTAGTACAGACCCCTGAATATTGGCAAGAGGAGTGTAAGGTGCTTAATGATTTTTGGAGGGAAATTGAGTAATATCTGAGTGGAGAGTACAGAGGTAGAGGAGGGGGAAGGTGGGGAGTACTGAAGAAGCAGTTGTTTGGAGGTATTGGAGATGAGTGGCTCACCTTGGAGTAGATGCATACTATTTGGATTAGATTAGTGAATTGGTAAATAGTATTTGAGAAGAGTAAGAAGATATTTACTGGAGAGAAGTTGATAAGATAAGAGTAATTATTGGTTGATCTTCTGTCTGGATGGCAGCAGGGGGAGAGCCTAGGTGGGGGTCATCTCCAAAAGTGGGTAGTGGCAATATATGAGAGAAGTAAAGGGAGAGTCAGAGTTATAGATTCTGAGATAGTATTTAAGAGAGTTAGAGTTGAGAAAAGAGTAAATATAGGAGTAAAATAGTAAGAGAGTGGTATGGGGCTATCAGTGTGGTATGAGGACAAATTGCATATTATAGATAGTTAATAAATGTGACTTTGGCCTATAGAGAGTAAAA
>RBNI01004348.1:0-14217 GCA_003990745.1 Jimgerdemannia flammicorona | reverse complement strand
TTTTAATAGACTCAGAGTCCTACAGATTTTATTAGAAGAGAACCTAGACTATATAGGCCAAAACCCTTCTCTACCACCCACTAAGCACTGTCTCTCCATTAATCTAAGCTAGCTATTGTCTAGCAGCTCGACCATATCAGGCATAGTAGAGCCTATGGCGGTCTGCACCTCATTCTGTATACTATGATCTTTCTACCACTAAAGAGAACCCAGCCATATACCAATGACTGAAAGTATATGCCCAAGACCCTAATGTATATATAAGACCATGCTCAAGCTAAATAGAATAGCTTCTGCCACCCCAAGAAGAATGACAGGCAAAGAAAAACCCTCATCAAAGTATATCATAGTAGATAGGGCCTGGTTCTCTCAGTTAAGATGAGTAAAGAACTTACACATAAGGTAGGAAAAGACCTCCAATACTCTACTACTCAAGTCTGTAGACCTCAATCACATTGCTATATCAGCTCTCAGTTCTAGTTAAGTGCAGCTAAGATGCCTGAAATGGGTAGCCTTGGGCCCCCAAACTCTCTCTAATGATTAGAGCCTAACCTGCCAAATTACCAAAAGAAGCCAAGAGTGATATCTACTATCTAACCACTCCACATCAATCAAAAGGCCTCACTGAAATAGTACTTGCCTCAGCCCTAACAACTGCTCCCAGCCTAATACCCTACTGGTTCACTGTAATTGTTCTTCCTCTTATCTGTAATGGCCATCTCCCCTCTCATCCTGATAATACCCAAAAAACAGCCACCTACACTAGAACTGTGCTCACTGAGAAGCTTGCCAAAGCCAGAGGGCTCTACTACAGGTATTGAGGACCTGCAGGTAACCTATACTGGGCACTTGATGCCCAAGGTTGGCTGACTCTCTACATAATCCATAATACACCAAGACAGCACTATATTGGTGATGGCAAAAGGAAGAAGGTGCTACACCAAAATGAATATACTCCAGATGTAGTTGAAGATACCAGAAACTATGAAAAAGTGGAGAAGACACCAATTAGATACTGATAAAGGGGCAACTCATCACCATTGTCTTTCTCCCACTACCCTGTAACAGGTATAGCAAACCAATCCAAGATAGAGAGGGTAATAATTGTGGAAAGTAGACTCAGAAGGTTGTCTACCAAATCATTGTAACTAGTAAGATAGTAGAGAAAGGAGCAGCCACTAGACTTATTAAAGCTAGACTTATTAAAGCTAGACTTATTGAAGCTAGACTTATTGAAGCTATATCTAATACTGAGACTATTGTCATAGTATTCTCTATAAAGAGTATAAAAGATATATCTGATATAATTACTTTAAACGAATATATGTGTATATATATTGTGAGTTATATTATATATATTTAGAATTACTATATTTAGTTTCAAATTAAATTGGCCCTCAATTTAATTCAACTCAAATTGAATTAGACTCTAATTTAAATTGGTTTGAATCAAATTAGCTCTTAATTTAATTCAAACTATTCAAATTAAATTAAATTTAATTCAAATTTGATTTAATTTGATTTGTTCTAGCACTAGACAGATCTGTAGAACTGTTGAATAATCTGCTCCTTTAGGCCCATAGTAGCTGGGTAGACTTTATCATTAGGGCAATTATCATCTCTTTCATTTGTATCAATTTTAGTACAAGTTTTTTTATATAAGATAATATACTGAGAGATTGTACTACTACTGAGCAGATATGTCTGTAAAATAGATAGTAACTTTTTTTTACTTATAAGTCTGCAGTTATATAGAGATCTTCAATCTTATAATATTTATTATTATTAAAGATATTATCTAAGTTCTGATTATCATTCTATCTATTAGTATGATAATTAGTATCAACTTATTCTATAAATATTGTTACTTGGTCTATTTTGCCTTTAAATTATATAAATCAGAGACCTTTTATGAGTTTATTTATTTCAATACTAAAGTAAAGAGCTTGGATAAGTATGGCTACTTAGTTAGCCAGAGCTACTATCTTTTTATCTACTACTGTTATTCTATTACTTATATAGTAGAATAATAGTAGTCTTCTTTTAGATACTGTTATCTTAGGAATAATGTAATATATAGTTGTTTTTTCTATTATATTACTGAGGTGGGTAAATTTGGTAACTAGTTTATAGGTTAGTGGTTTTGATAGAGTTATTACTAAATCTTCTATAATAATTTCCAGTAGACTTGATGTTCATGATAATAGATCTATAGTAGTTAGTGCTCTCAAATAAATCAAATCAATTTGAATTAAATTGAATTGAAAGTCACTCAAATCAAATCAGATTGGGGTTTTTTCAATTTGAATCAAGTTTGAATTGAATTAAATTTAAATTAAATTGAGAGTCCAATTTGAACCCTATTTTTCAAAATATAATAACTCAATAAAAATATGACCAAAATTAATAATTTTTAGCTTATTAAATTTAGATATATTTTTGTCAAGTTATTATATATAGTTCAAAAAATAGGGTTTAAATTAAATCTCAAATAAAAATAGACCTTTGATTTGATTTATTGGGAGTACTAATAGTAGTATTAGGGCTATTAGTATCAGGTTCAGGTATTTCTTCAACTATTTTCTAGATCAAAATAATATGATAGAGACTTTACTGAATCTAGTAGTTTATAATTCTTACTATTAGATTATCTTTGCTTATATATAGAGGTCTCAGTGGTAGAGATGAGATTTCCTTTGATTAGTATAATATCTCTTATAGTTCAGAAAGATCTTGGCTTTGTAGTAGTAATTGTTAGAGAGAAGATTCAGAAAATATTCACTTACAGCTTTAATAGATTCTCTTGTATATTTTTTATAGAAGTAGCTGCTGATTAATTTTTCAAATTCTCTTCTAACTTCTTAATATCAGAAAAAAAAACTTCAGTTTATATTTACTAGTTAATATTTACAGCTATTTAGATTTGTATTATTTAATATAGTTTAAGTTTATAGCTATTTTGTTTATATTACTATATGTTTTTATTTATATATCTACTATTTAATTCATATAGCTATATCTTTAAAAAAAACAAATTATTAGTATCTATTAGTTTATATCTATAGTTATTTAAATTTGTATTATGAAATTATAGTTTATATATTATACTTTTTGTCTATATTCTTAGCAATTTAATTTATAATGTAGAAATTTGAGGCTTAGTTCAGGACTGGCAAGCATGGCTACTGTAACAGACCAAAATATATTACCCAAATTATAGCTTAGCCAGATAATGTGAAAAATTGGCATACTTAACCAGATGACATAGACTTCCAGCATGACATCCAGTGTATTATAGTTACTCATGCCACTATACTTATAATTAGCCAGATATACCAGATAGGATCTGTTTATCTGTATAGACTCTGTATACCATACAGACTCTGTACATTGTATAGGTCTTGTATACTATACAGACTCTGTATACCTGCTATAAGTAGCAGATCTATAGTTAGCCACATAGCAATCAGATTGCAACCACAATGTATAAATTACTCCAGAGACAAGAGTGAATAAATCTCAGTCCAAAAGTTGAATATAAACTAAAGCAAAAGTCAATTGTCTGGTACACTTAGGAGAAATGCCTGCCAAAAGCCACTTGATCTAGGAAGGATTATATATAATACTTAGGAGATATATCTGCCAATGAGCTACTGCTAAGAAGTTGTGAGCTTAGTTCTCTTCTCTTCCACTCCAGTTTACTTTCCAATATAAAGAACAAGTCCATTTTTGATTCGCTTGCCAGATAAGCCTGAAGATTTGCTACCCAAGTTCAAAAAAGAACTTCTCCACTATATTCCCAGTTGAAGCTGCTAATTCAGGAAGAATCTGCACCATCCGAGTTATTTCTCAGAAGTCTACCAATTTAGGAGAATCTACATCATCTATCATTTTGAGTTATCTGCATTCTCAGAAGAACCTGTACCACCTGGGTTATACAATATCTGAGTTATTTGTTATTTCCAGTAAGTCTGGTACAGAGAATCTGCTGCCAGCATTATTCCCAGTTATTTGAATTATCCATACCATCTAAGTTGTTATTCCCAGAAATCCACCATTTTGAAAGAATTATGCCAAATCAAGTTATCCACAGAAATCGCATAAGGAGAACTACCAAATTACCAGATTGTCATACCAGAAATTGCATACTTTTGAAGACTGCCTTGCTATATAAAATTGTGGCATTCCCAGTTGACCCAATAAGGAAACCCATTCATACACAAATTGCTGCTATACCCAGAGAACTGTCCAAATTAGGAAATCAACATACAAATTACTCACAGATATCTAGCTTTGACTATTATACCACTAAACACCAAGGACCTCAGGAATCTTAGAACATTTTATTGCTTTTTGACAAAGTAACTGGGGGCTTAAGCCAAACTACTTCAATCTCCAATCTTGTATTTTGCCTCCATTGAGCCAGGCATATTATATTTGGGGGCTCAACTGAGAAGATTTCAAATTAACATGACTTTTCAGCTCATAAGAACTCACAGACAAACTGGATATATTTGATACAATACCAACCTCTGCCACTATAAGAGAACCAGTCATCACTAGCATTTGGACAGAAAGAGAAGTAATTATATCAAGACTTGCCAACTACCCAGCATTAGAAGGATCCCAACCAGAACCAGAAGGTAGTACAGCCTGAAATCCCCAACCAGATCAACCAGATAATACAGGCAGCACTGCTAGAAAATTTAAAGAACTTGCACAAGAACTAGAAGATCTTATCACATAAACCCGAGACCTTATAGCCAGACACTCCATATCAGTCCCACCAATCTCACTAATAGAACCTTTACCACAACCCTTTACAGAGTTGGAAGTAGCTCCTACAAGAATACCTAGGCTTATTCCATCTTGTCCAAGGTCTAGAACACCATCCTCAAGATATCTAAGTATCCCCATCTCCAGTAATAGTTCAGAAAGTGAATCAGAATCAGAATCTAAACCTGAATTAGAATCAGAAGAAAGTGATGACGAAATGGCCACCTCATTGCTAACCTTTGTAGGATACCTGGAAGAAGATCCCAGAGAATTCCTTGATGGAATTGAAGGAATTGTAGCTTTGAGGAATCTCTCAGATGAAAGAAAAATCGCCATCTACAAGACTCAGCTCAGAGAACCAGCCAGAGGAATTTTCTATTGAATAGCAAATAACCTGGATTCAGAACTGGCAAGACAGATATAAGCAGCAATGTCTTTCAAACTAGAATATGAAGCCATGGTCCACTGGCTCATTGAAAAGTATGCAGGAAATGAAACCTACCACAAGGCCCAAGAATCCATCATGAGGATGAAGATGAATCTTGGAGAATCACCCAGAGCCTTCTTTATAAGAATCCAGAAGAGAATGCATACTGCCAGATTTAATGTCACCAACTAGGACATCATAGGTCCAATGATCTTCATGAATGGAATTCTCCCAAACATTGCCCAGTATGTCTGCACTCTAGGCATCAGAAGGTCTGAAGAACAAGTAGATGCAGCCCAAGGATTCTTTGATGTCAGACAAGGAACTACTTAGAGTGATCATGACAAGAAAGAAGATAAAGAAGATATCCTGGTCAAAGCTCTACAAGGACTCCTCTAAGGACAAGAAAGATCTAAAGAAAGAAGGCCAGCCAAGGAAGGAAAGAAGAATAGAAGTGAAATTCAAGACCTCAGCTCCAAGTTAGACCAGCTGGTTGGACAGATTGAAAAACTCACTATATGCAAAAATTGGGACTACTGAGACAACAAAGAATACCCACCACAGAGGAGCTAAGGTTATCCACTAAGAGATAGCAGGAATTACCAGCAAGAAGAAAGAAGATACTCTGTTAGACAGAGCCCAAGTCCAATGCTTCCACTGTGGACAATTCAGACATTATGCCACCAAATGTGATAATAGAAAAAGTGACTAAAGGGACTCAGAACCACCAAACTAAAGGAATGACACCTAGTATAAGAAGACTGAAGCCCATCCTGTGGAAGATTTCAAGGAAGCAAGTAATAGTGAAGACTATAGTGACCTAGACTTGTACCCTACCAAGATCACCTCCTGAAAAACAGTTTATCCAGCAGAGAAAAGGAAGAGACCTGTGGGAAGGCCATCCAGGAACATCAGCAGAAGAATCATCCAAGAAGAAGATGAAGAACATGAGGAAGAATAAGTAGAAACACCTCTCCAAACCCCTTCACCTTTTGTCCCTGAGACAAACAAGTTACCACCAGAAGATGAAGAAATGGAACAAGAAGAACGGGAACCCATTTCTCCAAAGCCCAAGAAAAAATACACCCCAAAGACCATGCCTAGAGATATTTACAATGAAGCCTGGCAGAAGATTCAAGAGGCCAAGATGGAAGTCCCTCTCCTGCAGTTCCTACAACTAATACCAGCTGGAGTCCAAAACAAATTACTGAGGACCACCAGGTCTAGCACTGGCCAAGTCCCAATCCCACAGCAAGAACCAGTTCCCATCCTATTCAGGCAGCTGAAAGACATATCAGCAACTATCTACATAGAGATATTGGAGGACAAAAGATGAAGATCCTCATAGACACAGGAGCAGCTGTCTGTGTCATTGCCAAATGGTTCCTGGACACCCTCCAATGGCCCATTGATAGACCATCCAACCTCAGCATCATAATAGCAGATGGAGCCCGAACTCAACCTCTTGGAGAAGTATGAAATATCACTATCTCTCTCAGACACATTCAGTTTTCTATCTCGAAAGCTGTTGTCACTGAAGCTATCACCTATGACATGATTCTTGACACTAACTGGATGAAGGAAATGAATGCAGTTGTCAATATTGGTCAACAAGTACTCAAGTTTGACTACTAAGACAAGAAGTACAGAGTTAAGGTGACTAGCTATGAGCAATCGAAGAAGAAGAAGAAGGTCACTATACAAGAAGAATATGCCAGTAGTGAGGAGTCTATTACAGAAGAGGAAGAAGAATCTGAAGATGGAAATGATCTTAGACATAATCCCCAAATTAACCTGATGGATGATAGATCAGAAGACAATGTATGGGCTGAGAACACTATCCCTATTACCATTGAAGCTATTGCAGGAGAAGCCAAAGGATGTCCTATATATCTTAAGAGACACAAGTGTTCTGAGCACTCCTCCAAGATCATAGAAATAAGGAAATCACCTGATACAGTCTGCCCAGATTGCAAAAAGAAAAAGAAGAAATGCAGATACATTCCAGAAACACCTGCAACTAAAGCTGTAGAAATACAAGTGATTTAGGGTCAAGAATTATCTGAGAAAGAAGAAACTTCTGACCAAGAAGTTCCTGAACAAGAAGTACCTGAGGAGGAAGAAGTCCCTGAACTCATTCCCTGGGATGACTCTCGATGGATGCCACCCAAGGACAATGACCCTTGGAATATAGAAGAAGGACCCAGTACAATCACCATTATCCCCAAGAAAGAAACTCACCAAGAAAAAGCCTTTTGGCTAGGAAGATGTCCACACCAAATGGTCTTCTACTCTCCCCGAAACTACTGTTATCAGTGTTATTTATTAGACCAACAGGAGAGGCAGAGGTCCCAGAGACCAGAACCCCCAAACACACTTATACAGTCAACTACCTTTCAAGAAGTTACCACCAAATTGTAAAGCTGATTCAGGGGACAAGGCTTCTTCACCCAGACAGAAATATATCTCTTGTCAACTCTTCCACCCACCTATGACCAAGATGGGTACCAATTCCCAAGACAACAAGAGATCAATAACCAGGAACATCATTTCTGAGCAATGGGATATTGCAACCATAGAAAACATCCTGACTGCTGAGACTGCAGACATCAGAAGATTCATCTCAGTCATGATGTTGCAATCCATACTTTGAAGAGAGGAGATAACTGAAGCCAGATCTAAAAAAGCCAGATCAAAAAGCCAGAAAGAAGGGCCCTCAAGATCTATGATTTAGATAAAGACATCCTAGCTCTCATCAGACATGCAATCTGCTAAGGATGGACAGAAGATGCCACCAACTTCATGGAAGCCCTTGACCCTACAGGAAGAAAGGGAATCAACTATCTCTGAGACCCCTCTACTGGAGCCAGATGGCCACACCTCAACCTTAGAGCCTGGAGACTTTCTACTAGTAGAGCTTTAGCCTTAGGAAAGCCTGAACTCAGCAAGAATATTGCCCAGTATGTCCTGCTGCACCCCAAAGCCAAACCCCTGACCAAAGCCCACCCAGAAGATGTAGGGTATGATCTTTACAGTCTGGAGGATGAATCTATTAAATCTGGAAAAACCTTCATGATCAGAACTGGATTAGCCATGCAGCCACCCCAAGGATCTTACATCCAACTGACCTCAAGGTCTGGACTTGCCAGACAAGGAATAACTGTGGAAGGAGGAACCATTGACCCAGGATATACAGGCAAAATTAAGGTTATCTTACACAATAATAGTGCAGAATGACACTGGATCATTAGAGGACAGAAGATTGCCCAAGCAGTCTTCATGAAAGTTAAAACCCCACAGTTACAAGAAGTCTCTGAACTAACTGAAGGAACAAGACAAGCCAAGGGATTTGGAAGATCAGATAGGAAGGAAGTACATCTCTTTCAAGTCAATCACCTCAAGAGGAATGTTCTCCAGCAAGTGTACCAGCAACCAGTCAGACTGTATAAGAATCTTATCCTGGAGCCCAGAGAACAAACTACCTTTGAAATATTTGCACCACCCAATCCCAGAAACCTTTTTTTTGAACTCAAGGAAGATATCTCACACCTAGATATAGAGGGACACACATTCCCTGACAAGATGAATCCAGTACACTCACGAGCAACCAACCAAAGTTGGGAGACCATCATTCTGCTGAAAGAAACCATCATAGGACATCTGGTACCTTTTTTTAACTGAACTCATAGAGAAGTTTATGAACTAAACCTATTGAGAAATGGCAAAAGGTCTCAGAAGAAAGAAAAGGCCCCTCTGCAACCCAGGAGACAGTAAAGCCTTCTACTAATATTGGAGAAGAATTGACACCTCAACAACAACAACAACTAGTAGAACTTCTCAACAAATATCAAGATATCTTCACCACCAATTATGGCAACCTGCCATACAATCTATCATATCACTACAGCATAAATATAGGAAATGCAACACCTATCCAGCAGAAACCCTATAGAATACCCCATTACTTAAAAACATTTGAAAAGGAGTACATCTAAGAACTCTTAGACAATAGAGTCATCTGACCCTCTATCAGCCCCTGGGCTAGCCCTATACTTATTGTACCAAAGAAAGGAGGATAGAGACTCTGTGTGGATTACAGGAAACTCAATTCAGTTACCATAAAGGATACCTATCCTTTGCCCAGAATCAATGGTCTTTTGGATCAGTTACAAGATGCCAGATACTTCAGCAGTATGGACCTCTTCATGAGATTCCATGAAATCCCCATGGACCCAAAAGACATTCAAAAGACAGCCTTCTTTGCCCTAGAAAAACTGTTTGAATATCTCTGAATGCCCTTTAGACTTTGCAATGCACCTCCCACCTTTCAGAGGATGATGAATTCAGTCTATGCTCTCTTGATCCACCACTGCCTGATTGTATACATGGATGATTTCAATATCTATTCAGCAAATTTTGAAGAACATCTGTACTACCTAGAGGAATTCTTCAAGCTCACCCACAAGAACCACTTGAGGCTGAATACAAAGAAATGCTACTTTGGGAAACAGAAACTTTAATTCCTTAGATTTATAGTTTTGAAAGAGAGAACTCACACAGACCCCAAAAAAACTGAGAAGATCAATAAGTGGCCAGTACCTAAGATCCCAAAAGAAACACTATAATTCCTGATGCTAGTATCTTACTACAGAAGGTTTATCAAGGATTTTGCCCAAATTGCTGCCCCAATCTGGATCCTTCTCAAGAAAGGAGTACTATTCAAATAGACAGAATCACAAGAAAAAGCCTTCAAAGAACTCAAGAACTGCATGACTACAGCACCAATCCTTGTGTGCCCCAATCTACAGAGGCCATTTATCTTGTATACAGATGCTTCTAAAGATGGCCTTGGGGCAGTTCTGGCCCAAGAAGGACCTGATCAACAGTACTATGTGATAGCTTATACAAGCAGAGCTACCAATCAGCAGCAGATGAACTATGGTAGCACCAAACTGGAATGTCTTGCAGTCATATGAGCAGTCACTCTGTTCAAGAATTACCTCATTAGAAAAAGGTTCACCCTGATTACAGATCATGCAGCCCTAAAATAGCTATTCAACTACAAGAAACCCACCAGAATTCTAGCCTGCTGGATTCTTATCCTTCAGGATTACAAAATCACTATTATCCACAAAGCAGGAAAAGCCCACAACAATGTTGATACACTTTTCCACCAGCCCCAATGAACTAGAAGAAGGGTGTCCCAAGGAACTACACCCTAAAGGAAGTCCCTATGACCATCAAGGAACAAGAAGATCTCATCTGACAAGAACACTAGAAAGCCCACCAAGAACAGACAAGTACAGAAGACAAGATTCAAAAACAATATCAACATTGACCCCACCTCAGAGCACAAGTCTGAGACATTATTCAAAAATATGATACCTGCCAGAAGTACCAAGGAAAGAAGAACTATTAGGTCTCTCTGCAACCAATTCCCCCACCCACTTACATCTTTCAAAGATGGGGAGTAGATATAATTAGACCTCTATCAGTTACACCAAGAAGAAACAAATACATTCTTATATTTATGGAACATCTGACCAAGTGGCCTGAGGCTTTCCCAATAGAAATCACAGATGCCCTAACCATTGTAGGCCTTCTCTATAGACTCACACTCAGATATGGATCTCTAGAAGAACTCATCTCTGACTGAGACACAGAATTCATCAATAACATAATCACAAGTTATGCTCGAATTCACAAGATCCACCTCAAATAAACCACATCATATTACTCTCAGACCAATGGTATGACAGAAAGAATGAACCAGACCATCAAGAAAGGACTTGTCCAAGTTGATCCTACCAATTGGGACCTCTGCTTACCTGAGATCCTATGAAAAATTTAGAACACTCCTGCCATCTCTATCAAACAAAAGCCTTTTGAAATGATGTTTACCAAGAAGACCAGAACTGCTGAGAACCTTGGAAAGCTTCTTGAAAAAGGAGATCAGCTGTGAAATGAAGCCCGAATTCAGATTATCAAGGCCCAGGAAAGACAAAAGAAGTATTATGACCAGAAACAGAAGGATTAGAAGATCAAGATTGGTGATTAAGTTCTGGTTTGGAGAAGCATAATAGAAACAAACTTTGCTGCTAAACTGGAACTGAAATGAGAAGAACTATACCTTATATATAATATTAGAGAAACTAGTATCTATTTAAGAAGCATGGATGGATGAATCCTGAGAACACCAGTACACATCCATCACCTTAAACTATATTTTCTCCTGCACCATGAGCCAAAGGATTGATCAGCACCTCCAGACATTGGTCCTCAGCTCCTTCCAGGCCCTACCAGTTCCTCTATCTCAATTCAGCCAAGCCAATGGAAACCCCCTTCAGAAGATCCAAGTTCATCAAGAAAACCTCACCTTGGCTAGACACCTACTACAAGTCCACCAACTGCAGGCCTATTATACAATTGGTGAACAATTGTAGAATCTTCCAGCCCCAGAGCAGACCTACATCAGGAATATCACAGGTCTGACCAGAAGAGACACTACTACTGCAGACAGACTATACACTATTTATAAATGAAATATCACAGCTCTGATATAGGCACAGTTTTCTCTGAATGATATTCAAGGAATAAACCCTGTTACCTATTTGAGTATCATCAATTCTGTCAAAATTCTATTTCCTGAAGAAGAAGAAGAGCCCATAGAATAGAGTGACCCTAGTACAGACAATGAAGATGATAGAACAGGTATAGATACAGAAGTAGTCTATGCTTATTGAGATGATGACTGAAGAATAGTCTGGGACAGACTATTCTTTAGTGGGGGCTGATGTAACAGACCAAAATGTACCACCTGAATTATAGCTTAGCCAGATAATGTGAAAAATTGGCATACTTAATCAGATGATGTAGGCTCCCAGCATGACATCCAGTATATTATAGTTACTCATACTGCCACACTTATAATTAGCTAGATATATCAGATAGAGTCTGTTTACCTGTACAGACTCTATATACCATATAGACTCTGTACACTGTATAGGTCCTGTATACCATACAGACTCTGTACACCTACTATAAGTAGCAGATCTATAGTTAGCTACATAGCAACCAGATAGCAACCATAATATATAAATTACCCCAGAGATAAGAGTGAATAAACCTCTTTTTTTTTTTTTTTAACAGTGAGTGAATAAACCTCAGTCTGAAAGTTGAATACAAACCAAAGCAAAAGTCAATTGTCTGGTACACTTAGGAGAAATGCCTGCCAAAAGTCACTTGATTCAGGAAGGATTGCAATACTTAGAAGATATACCTATCAATGAGCCACTGCCAAGAAGTTGTGAGCTTGGTTCTCTTCTCTTCTACTCTGGTCTACTTTCTGATACAAAGAATGAGTCCATTTTTGGTTCACTTGTCAGATAAGCCTGAAGATTTGCCACCCAAGTTTAAAGAAGAACTTCTCCACCATATTCCCAGTTGAAGCCACTAATTTAGAAAGAATCTGCACCATCCAAGTCATTTCCCAGAAGTCCACCAATTCAGGAGAATCTGCATCATCTACTGTTTTTGAGTTATCTGCATTCCCAGAAGAACCTATACTATCTGAGTTATTCAATATCCGAGTTATTCATTGTTTCCAGTGAGCCCAGTACAGAGAATCTGCCACTAGCATTATTCTCAGTTATTCAAATTATCTGTGCCATCTGAGTTATTATTTTCAAAAGCCCACTGTTTTGAGAGAATCTATGCCAAATTGAGTTATCTGCAGAAATTACATAAGGAGAACTGCCAAATTGCCAGATTGTCACACATAAGGAATCCATACTATACAAGAGATCATCATATTAGAAATTGCATACTTTTGGAGACTGCCTCACTATACAAAATTGTGGCATTCCCAGTTGACTCAATAAGGAAACCCATTTATACACAAATCACCGCTACACCTAGAGAACTATCCCAATTAGGAAATTGACATACAAATTACTCATAGATATCCAGCTTTGACTATTATACTACTAAACACCAAGGACCTCAGGAATCTTAGAACATTTTATTGCTTTTTGACAAAGTAACTGGGGGCTCAAGCCAAACTACTTTAACCTCCAATCTTGTAATTTGTCTCCATTAAGCCAGGTACATTATACTACACAGATAAGAAAAATGATAAATAAATAGTATTTATTATCAAGATAGATCTATAACTCAACTATTCTAATTTTCTAAATATTATTCTTAATTCTATCAATAAAATACAGATATTTATTGCTATATAGACAAGATGGAAAGAAATATGAATTATAGCTAATGAAGGATTATTTTGTATAAGAAAAACAGGAACAATATCATTATCACCTCTAGCTAGTGATGAAGAATCCTTTAATGATAGAGAACAAATCTTGATAAAATGAAAAACTGCTGTTAGTGCCAAACAAAATACTGAGTATCAAAAGTAATAGTGACTTCTAAAGAAAGTCAAATAGACTAACAAAGTCAACAAAACACTTTAACAAATTGATACTGCCCTTAGATGAGCTCAAGGTATAGTTCCTAAACAAAACTCAAAACTATTGAACTCAATCAGAATATACTCTAAATTGTATAAACATATCATCAATATTATCTCTAAGGATACTATTGTGGAAAATCATCATTTGAAAAAATTATAATATAATGAACAAATTTAGTACAATAAGACTAAGAAAGAATAAGAATAGTAATCATCCATTTGGTCAAAAAAGCACTACCTTATCTTACTAGAAGAGAATAAAACTAAAAAGTAAAATAATATAGTTAAAGAAGTATATCAGATTTATAATATAACTTCTCACTTAATACTGAATCAGATCTACTATCTATAAGAAGTAAGTAAATATAATTTTACTTGAATATGAAAAGATGAGATATATTTATTATATGAAATATATTTATAATAAATCTGCAAACTATACTATAAATACTACTATACTATGAATACTATAAACAATGAATACAATAAATATTATATACTAAAATCTCTTTTTTTTTTTTTTTTTTTTTTTTTTTTT
>RBNI01004347.1:0-14217 GCA_003990745.1 Jimgerdemannia flammicorona | reverse complement strand
GAAGCGAGTAGAAAAAAAAAAAAAAATTCGAAGGCAGTGCAGCGAATATTGGTTGCGCAGAATGAAAGTCTATCAAAATCATCGCAGGGGAAATGGTTCACGAAACGATAAACCCCGTCGAGCCTTACACAAAATCACCGCATCCGTTGCGCCCTGTCGTATTTGGCAAAAACCACGCTCCCCCTTTGGCGATACGGACAGATAGCTAAAGTCGACGAGCTAGAGATATTGAGGTTTGGGGTATTTTTTGACTGGGCCCTGCACCGCACGGACGATCCCGCCCAGCCGCGGGCGACACAGCCGGATGCGAATACCGAATACAAAGTCACGGAGCGAGTCACGCGTATCGGGCCAAATCTGCTATAAATACCCTCCAGCTTTCCCACCCTAACTGTCAACGTACTTTGTTCGCAAATTAAAACACCGACCAACATATAAAATACCCTCACCCCTCCTTATCCCAACACATTCTACCAATCGCAAAAATGCTCATGACCACTGCCCTCCGGATATCCCTCCCTGCTGCCATCCGTCAAGCCGCGATCCGTCCTGCCATGTTGATGGCTCCGGCTCGGCGCTACTCCAACATCCCGCGCACGCCCACAGAGCAGACCCACACGCCCGATACGTACATTCCCAAGTGGGACCAGAACGAGGCCGTCTTGCTGCACGAGACCGAAGATTTCGCCGCCGAGGCGAGCTCCCAGAAGGTTTTCTCCACTGCCGGCGGTCACAGCTCCCAGGACGAAGTCCAGGAGGTCGTCGCGTACGAGACCAACAACTTCGCGCCCAGTATGAACATCGTGTTCGACGAGTAAGCAAGACGAGGATGGAGGGTTCCCTTTGTATATATAATCAATATGACGCGGTGTTGAGATTGGCCAAAAGTTGAAACTTATACAAGAGGTGTGGCCGAACTGGTTCTCTAAAGCAAAATATATAAAAAAAAAAAAAGGAAACCATGTATGTACATAGTGCTTATACAACGGCTACGGCACGATCATCATAACGCGATAGTATTAGTACTTTATTTTTTATTTTATTTTTCATTTCTATTTTTATTTTTCTGTATGTTCTTTCCATGCAATAAATGGTTGATCATTATGCAAGTAATCTCGCATTTTTGCCAAATATACTTGAATGTCATCATAAATCGTCATGGTTGGACATGCATTTGAGCTTTTCATTCGTTGTGCTCAGAAGGAATCCTTGTAAAGAACAACCCGTTCACGTCAAACCACCGAACCAGCCACACTTTTCCAAAGTTGGACCATCCGGCTTCCATGCCAAAAAGTTCACATGCCCCTTCCTCCAACTAACCACATCCGCGGTACACCACACCACATTCCGACCTCAGACTTGGACCTCCCGATTCTGTTTACCCACATGACGAAGTTCCATCCTGCGCACCGATCCGGAATTCCAATACGCCTCCACTTTCGGCGCGTGGTACTACACTGTGTGACAGACCCGCGCCTCAGCTATGTGGGGAAAGAAAGGCTCGAGAGGTCATGTGCGTTTGGCAATGGGCAAGGGAAGGTTTCGCAAGTGTGTGACACCGTGGGAATAATCGATCAAGTGGTCGACCTATGTGGCTTGCGCGAGAAAGCATTGTGTTGGGTAGAGTTTGGCTTACATATTCTCTGAATCGTGGCAGTACGAATATGCACGTTATTCCGGATTCAGGGTATACTTTCCACGACATACATCACATGAAAATTCCCTGTAACCTTGAAAAAGCCGGACGGTTGACCCGTGATTCCTGCGTATTTGGACTGACCCTTTTCATGCGGAATGCACGCTGAAGGCGATGTGCCGCGGTGTATCCCTCATAGGAGGCAAGGAGCCACCCGTACATGTCTGTTTGCATGCACATCCATAGATAGCGAAAGACGTTTTCCCATTTTGACGCTGCAACTCGGATCAGCCATTTCCGTATGCCAGATGAGCCTTTGTAAAGCCTCGCGGCTGTTGTTCCGAAAGCGGTGCAGATAGTGACGTGGATAAATTAGGTATTTGGAAATTCCCTGGTCAACATACAAACCTGAGCGCAATTTAAAAATACTTGGTATCTGGGTTCCCTTGGCAAGGGACACAACGAGCAAACAAGAGGGAACCACGGTAGTACTGATTACTATATAAAAATAAAATAAAAACTCCGGAGGATCTCATTTGCTTTGACAACAGCAGGCGGCTCAAAGGATTGCGGGATCTGACGAAATGACTGTCATCGTCTACTGGAAATGTCAAATGTCGGGATCAAAAAGACTCCAATTCCAATGGATTTGTCACGTTAAAAATCAAAATTCAAAGCACTAGTCATATCCAGTTGCATTTGGTAAGCATAACAGGCTTTTTCATCAAATACCAGCTGTGTCAATATGTAGGCCTCTGACATAATTTTTGGTTTATCCAAATGAAATTGATGTTTAAAATGCATAAAAATATTATAATTAACAATTACAAAGGCGTTCGGTAATTTTTATTGAAATGGATATATATATATATATATTCTTTTTTATTTATTTTTTACTCGATATATTATTAGTGCTCCTAATGAAATAGCATCACAAACATCACGCAATTTTCAGTTGATATTATTGGCTAAATTTGAAGCATCCACAAATGCTATTGGACAATTTGTTATTCGATTCCATTCGATTCGGTTCGACTTGTTAGGAGAACTCGACTAAGATGTGTAGTTGTTAATTATTGTTTTATTGTTTTCAGCCATATTACCATACGGGCAGAACGAGCCGTACCTCAACAGGTTCCCTGGCGCTGTAGCGGAGATTGGGTTCTGCCGCTTGCTTATGTAATTTCCTGGCTATTACTCCTAGGCTTTCGAGCGGTTGAAGCCGGCCAGGAGGGTTGTCGAAGTGGTCGGGATCCTCGACACCTTTTTGAAGGCGCGGTATATGTCGCCGATGGTCTTTGGAAATCAATTTGTCAGAGAGGCTGTGGCGTTGCGTGACCTCGGACACCAGGATGGAAGGTGGCACTTATGGAGATGAGGTGTCTCAGAGAATGTTTGTTATCATCGTGCGAATTTAGACCTCAGAACAATGATTCAGATAATTGCCATATTGCTGAGTAATATTAATTCGAAGTTGATTGGCTCTTATAACGATATTTATAGTTTTGACGGCTGAAGCCATTGGAAATAATAATAAGTACAGGTGAGCTTCACTGCTCATGAAATACCAGTATTACCGACAGTATACATATGTACAATACTAGCCAAATTATCAAACATGAGTCGTGCTTTTGAAAGAACGACATAATACCGTCGATCGACCTTCGACTAACTAACTAATAGAGCGCCCGAATTTTGGCTCCAATAAATGTATTAACATAGAGAATCTTTGAAAGCAGAGGCAGAAGTTGATTTGTCTCGACAATTTTAGAAAGAAAGAAAAAAAAAAAAAAACGTCTCGCAAAGGGGAGCGCAAATAATAACACTGGCGGGCATTGTATTATCAATTGCTTTGAGTAAATGGTCACACATCGATACTATAATTGCGTGGAGCAAGAATTGTTCGGGGTCTTAAAATCTGAGCCTCAAAGAAAATAAAGAAAAATGCAGCTGACAACTGCAAGGAAATATCAAAAGGTAACCTGGGCTTATTATGGCATGAATAAAATTTATAAAAATAAACCCCCCGACACGTTCTTTTAAATCCTTCTCTATTGAGGTGTTTGCAAGAAATCCACGAAATCACCGAGGGACGGTAGGCACGTCGGTTGTAGTGAATGACGAAGAAACCTAGTTCTCGTAACCCATCCTTCTTATTATTGAGATCGCTAAATATCTCCAAGAATTCCACGTACATCCTGTGCTCCGGGAACCTTTGATTGATCGGATCGGGGCTTGCCATGCTAATCTTCTCTCCGTGGAATGTTATCGTGGTTGGCGCGTCCGACGATGGTCACGTTGTCGGCGCTCTGTACTCCAGATACCGGTTCGGGCTCATGCTTTCGAAGTTTATGTACACTAAATCGGTCGCACCAAGACACTTCGGGCGCAACCAGTGTTTATTGACTAGTAATGTCTTTGCTTAAAGAGTTGGATTGTGACATTAACTATGTACTGAGATAGTTTAATTCCAGTATTTGTTTGAAACCTTTAGTCTCCAATAAAGTATTTGACACGAGCGTTGAAAAATCGTCTGTGTTGTGGCATCATGTGTTGCTCAAACAAACTCGTTAAGGTCTTTGTCACGGCGCCATTTACCAAAGAATTTAATCCTCCTCAATAAAACAAAGATATTTAGACTGAAAGGATAGGAGCTCTCAATCTTGCCATGCTCAGGGTGGATAGGAGACTCTATCATATAAAGCAGCAATTCGTAAATATCTGTAACGCGCTTTCTTCCCGGCTACCTTTTGAGCCTGTGCAAACCAGGTGTCGCAGAAACTGGAAGTCGGGGTGTTGGGCAATTATGGTACTATTCGGGGTCAATACAGATGAATGTCGAGTTGGGAGAAGTTCCTGGCGGAATTAAAATGGCGCATTTATATACCATCATTGTATTCAAAGTTCCAAGTCTAAATGTATACACACTGAAACGCACAATGATAAGGAAGCGGAGAAGAGGTCCCCTGAACTGTAGGGTGGCGAAGCGTGTTTTCGGTGACTTATGGATGGCCCTTGAGATGTACACCACGTGGTGAGGATGATGTAGGGACAGTAGTCGAATATATGGATCAGCGCAGTTGCAGGGCCTATGCACGTAAAAGGCTTGTTCAATGTTGCATGATTCCATACTCCATGTGAAATTTGCCTTCCTCACCTCACCTTTCTTCTATTGGCACATTATTGCTCCATCCATATGAAATTCATTTTCCTTTGGTCGCATAGGACATGAGTGATTTCGGGACTACAAAATGTGACAACAAATATAAAAATTGTTGAAAGATATATATATTTCTCATCATTTTGTCAAGAGTACAATAAAAACTACAACTGCCTACTGCTAAATACAAAAACAAAATAACACATGCATGATGTGTAATATATGCTAAGTTACAGAGTGATGGCTATTTTCATTGTGCAGAACGATCTTTTATCCGATACTTATTATGAGACCGTAAGGTCACAGCAGGGTGAACCTCACTGGGGAGATCTGTCCAGGCTGTCCCGTAGTTGGTTCCATTGATCGAAAAAGAACAGGTGCCGGTATTTCGGTTTAGATGCAGGGTTATGACATCCCCGCTTTTAATACGTGTGCCATATTCAAGGCCATCGGTGTTGCCATCTTCAAAGACACCGTAGGTATCGCCGTAAGAGCAAAACATCCATGCGGGAGGACGTGACAGCCAATTATCAAAGTCTTCGAATTCTTCTCCAATTAGTCCAATCACACACACACCATCAGTCCCATATGATCCAATGGATTCAACGACAATATCCCATTCGAACAGCCCGTCGTGACTCTCCCATCCAGGGGCCAAAATTCGTGCTGTCTGTTGTATAATCGGCGAAACCTCCGCGGAAAACTCCACGACTTTGCCATCTTCCGAAACAACAATTTCAGAACCGATTTTCGAACGATCCCACTGGGCACCGCGACACCCGGATGGGTGTCCTGGAGGGCATACAGTATTCTTGCAGGCATGGTGGCAAAAGGCCATATAGTGCGGAGAGGTCTCCGCAAATGCGTCGACCGCTTCGACGAAGATCTTGAGACGATGCGGGCAGACGAGAGTGAGATCAATGTAGTTCAGCATATTCAGCAGTAACGCGCGCGACGAACCATCTCCCAGCTGGATCTTGGCTTCGCATCCCATGACCATGTCGTCGATGTCACGCAGAATACCACAGCGTTCTGAGGCGGGTGGTGCATCCTCGCTGCGTGCCCAGACCCAATCAACAATGCATAACAACAAGTCATGCTCAGGTGTGGCGGGGTTTATCATGTCGTGTGCTGAGAGGAACAGTTCGAGAGCTTCTTTGGAGAGCTCGCTCAGCTTGCCGAGGGCGAGCTTTCGGGTGCGGAAAGGCTTGAGGAGTGCGCTGTAAAGTTCCTTGCTAGATTCGCTCGGTGGAATGGTAGCGACGGCACAGTTGAGAAGCGACGAGGCGAGACCAAAGTCGTTGATATTGTGCACCCGCACCAGAACCATCGCCATCAGTTTGGGAAGGAGGAGAAAATTCGCTGCGCGATATATGTCGACGGCGAGGGAGATGTCGATGGAGTCGCCAATGTTCTCGGTGTGAATAAATCCCAGAACAATATTGAGGACTGCAGAGGTGATATCGTGGAGTACCACGCGCTGAGAGATACTCTCTTGCATGTTTCCATATAACATTGCCTTGAAGACCGGACACCTATGTGGTTGGAGACCATATGACATCAGTTTTTTTTTTTTTTTTTTTTTTTTTTTTTTTTTTTTTCTTTTTTCTGAAAAAAATAAAGCGTACAGCCAAGCATATATAATAATCGAAAGCAAACAACCTTGAAGCCAGTATGGCACGACAAGCACTTAACTCGACACCGTCGGCGCATATGATTGCCACGTCGTGATAGGTTGGGTCTGTCCAAATGGAGGCTATGTCGTCCTTGAGGCTAAGGCCACTATCAGATTGCTTGGCCATGTTTATGACAAGTAGGGGTTTGGTTGAACTGCCAAGTAGGGATTTGATTGAACTGCCGAGTAGTAGGGGTTTGATTGAACTGCCGAGAAGTAGGGGTGTGACCGGTGACCAATCGGGAACAGCGACAAAATCTGCATCTTCATCGATGGGCTTAGGCGGTTGTATCGGTCATCGCATTCTCAAACAGAAAATGTCATGCCCATAATATGCGCATATTTCGAGACCTTTAGTATTTATTTGGACGTTTACCGCAGAAATGCGTTGGTGGCTGAGCATAATTAGAATTTGTCATCAAAAGATGTCCAGAACCTTCCTTTAATCCTAAGCTTGACCCAAAAGCTTCATACAATAGTTAACTCCAATTTTTGGATCAGATGAGAAGAGACATTATTATCAAAGGATACTTTTTTATTGCAAAAAAATCTTGCACAATATACTTTTTCTTTTTTTCTTTTTTTTTTTTTTCTTGCGCAATATTCTTCCTTACTGCTGCTATCATCTTTATCGAACGACCAATCTACAACCGCGATCGTAACACTTGGTGTCCGCCTGCTCGCCGCTCTTTGTATAGATCGACGCCAAATCGTCCGGATTCTCCGATCCCGACAACTGGAAGTCCTACTGGGAAAACATCAAAAAGAGCCCTACGTGGCAGACGTGTCATTGCCAGCCAAGTCATCTAAAAACTCGTAAAAGGTGGAGTTCATTCTCTACAAGAAGTGCTTACTTCCAGGCGAGTCAAAAAGGAAATTGTTATCCAAGGTGCCAATTAGGCATATCTACAGGGATGTCAACACCCAAGACATTGAAATCGTGGAGGATAAACTGCCAAAAACCCCTTTTTTGTTGACTTTGGGAATCTCCTTAATTGTAACTCGACTTCTTTATTCGGTAGCCCCCAACTACGCCTTTGTTTCTCTGCCAGATGATGCGGACAGAGGCCCAGTTCGTCAACGAGGACGATGGTTGGCGCTACTCCAACACTACGAGATCGGGTGCGAAGATGTTTCGAATGATAAGGTTATTATTACACTCGGGCATCATTACAGAGATCTCAAGAAAAAAAAGGGGGGCAAGACGAAAAAGATGTCAAGGGCGATTGCTCGCTATATACACTTAAATGCCCGTAAAACCGGAAAAAACAACAAAAGCAAAGGACACTGCAAGGGAGATAGTTTTCGGGTTTGAGATTATGTGAAGGCATCTCAAAATTTTCCGATTGATTCAGCCCACTTTACAACAGATACGAGTGATGACAAGGGTGTGAACAATTTCAAAATAATGACGGGTGTGTAAATAGTAAAACTGGAATGACATGAGCAGGATAAAGAATGAATGGTTGGGGAAATGAGATGAAAAGGAAGTTGGGAGGTTGGGTCTAGCCCGACGAGTTATTACACCCAGATCGTGGCGGCTAACAAGTCCATTTTATGCCACGTGTCTCATCCACCAAGCCTACTTTCGCGCGAGCTGGCTTCCAAGAGTTTGTCGCTGCTGCGCCAACCAACTCGTGGGCAAAGCGCGCGGGTTCGTGTCATTATCGTGCGGGTTCGTGTCATTATCATGCGGGTTCGTGTCATTATCGTGCTGGTTTCCAAGGGTTCGTCGCTGCTGCGCCAACCAACTCGTGGGCGAAGCGCGCGGGTTCGTGTCATTATCGTGCTGGTTTCCAAGGGTTCGTCGCTGCTGCGCCAACCACCAACTCGTGGGCGAAGCGCGCGGGTTCGTGACGTTATCGCGCTGGGTTCGCCGACCAAGATCGTAATAGATCAGGTTGATCTCCTTCTCCGACTTGACCTCAGCCCTTAAAGAGGTGTCCTCCATGAGTCGGATGATCTGAGCCCCGAGTGACTCCTTGAACAGTTTGTCTTGCTGCTTGATAAATTCCTTCGCCTTCTGCATCCTGAGTTGTGTCTGACTATGTTGCTCCAGAAGCCTAACGTTGTCCTCCTTGAGTTGGATTATCTGAGTCCTGAGTTCACTGTTGACCCTCTCCTTCTCCAGCAGCTGATTCTTATGCTCCATATTCTGGCTCTGAAGGGAATTGATATCTTGCAGCTGTCGCTTCGTCTTTGCCTCCAACTCGGTCACCCGAAATTGGAGCGCATGATCTCCGCGCAGACGGCCAGCACCCGACCCGTCAAGGGGTGCAACGGGAATACCGGCGCCGACCTGTAGCTTAGCCTCTATCGTTGTGATGCGTTCGCGAAGTGAGGCGGTCTCCTTCTCGAGATCGATGGTGCGTGCTGAGGGGGCCATGGTGACGTTCGAAGGGTCCTGGAGGGTCTCGGAAATGGTCTCTTTGATGCGTAACATCTCGGCTTCGAGCACATCGTGCTCTGAGGCGGCCTTTTCATACCAAAAATCGATAGGCATAAAAAACAGGTCATATCTAAACAGGCGAGTATGCGCCAACTATTCAGATATCACAATAAACATTTAAAACACCCTACATGTTCGAACTTGTCCTTCAAGCGGTTGGCCACAAGATGCTCAAGCATAACGGCACGTTGGCCACCACTGCTGTCAGCCTTTTCCTCTTGGAGAGTCTTGATTTGGGGTTGAAGACATGCAATCTTGAAGTTTCTGTGGCAAGTATTATGCCGAACGAAGGTATGGTTGACACGGCAAAGATATACAGTCTAAAAGCTAACGTGCAGAATCACATTTCAATGAAAACGGAAAAATGAACGTACAAAGTTGTTGTAGTATCGTTCAACGCATCCTGGAGCTCGTTGTTGATTTTCATTAAGTCGTCGTCGTCGTCGTCGTCGTCGTCGTCATCATCACCAGTATACGTGGTACGAGAACGAGGTTTGAATATAGAGTCGAGAGGCATGCCTGAAAGCAGGAGTAAAGAAATTTGTATCAAATGAAATCTGTAGCACTTCAATCTCAACCATGTTCCTATTCCGGAATCCGAGACCGTATTTTTCCTTCAACGTCTGAGCTTCCACAACGCTGACCCTCCTCGTAGAGTTTTAAGAATACCAGCCGCCGCCGCTACCAAACAACCGATCCAGAACCCATTCTGCATAAATATTGACAACTACTCCAGCCGGTTCTAAATAAAATGCTCACCACCCAACTCCATTTCCCTCACACTATACTTCAGCATCTGTATCTGTTCGGTATCGAGAGCCCTATCGATCTCCACGACGTCGACCTTGGCAGCGAGATTTTTAGCGTCGTATTCCAGACAATTCTTTTCTCGGAAGGGTTCCCGATTCCTAGTCTCGAAGGTGGCGATCTGCTCCTTATAGGAGTCCATCAACATCTTGGAGAGAACTTTGCGGTACTCATCCTCAATCTGCTGTTTGCGTTCCATCAGGGAATGGTTTTCCTCCTCCTTGATCTATATACGGGATTACGAAGGACGGTAATGTATGTAGATTAACAGTCGTTCTCTTGAGTCGGGCTTGTTTGATCCATCTTCTCGGCCCACCTCAGAGTTTGCGTATCGCATGTTAACTCAAACGCACCTTCATCTCCTGTAGCTGCTTATTATAATTTTCAATCACATTTTCCGTCTTTTGAAATTTCTCCACCGCATGCTTGTGCTCATCAAGCTGATCGGCCCGGCAAGCGAGATCGTCGACCTTGCGGCTCAGCTCGCGAATCTGTTGCTTCTGACTGTCGACCAGCAGTTCGGTTTCTTGGCGACGATCTTCGCTTCGTTCGCTGGAAGAAAAATAAACGCGGAGGTCGTGAATATAATATTAGAGGGCAACGACGACGACATGTTTTTGAGGTTCTAACAGAGGCAGATGGGACTTACAAATCTTGTTTGAGTTGCTCAATCTCTGTGAGCATAATGAAATCGGCCTTGCCAATATGATTGGCTTGATCAAAGGTCCTTACCATCTTGCGGAGGCGGAGGCGAAGACGTAGATCCTCCTTTTCAGATTATCCCGTTTAAAGAGGAAACCCAAAAGAGGGAAGGAAGAGGGGGTCAAGAAGAAAATATGACATAGATGGCGGTGGCGGAGCTTGTTGCGGTGGCTGACATCAAGTGATGAGCCCTATTATGGAATAGCATTATAGATCTTAATTAAAAATATAATAAATAAAAGATATAAGTTTATAAATATAAAAACAATAAACTAATATATAATCTCATGGAAAATAATAATAACAACAATCTATAGTAATAATATCAGAATGTTAAATTACTAGAATTTTTTTTTTAAATACTCAAACTCCAAGTAATACTTTGCTGCCAATGACACGCATTGCATGTAGAGGGGTGATACCAAGTTCACAAAAAAAAAAACAACTGGTGACGTGTCAAGCGTGAGACGATGACGTCCGTGGAAAATACAAGCTTGCGGCACCAAAAACACGTACTTGTTGCTCTCTCCCGCTAGTAAACCGCGTTCGACCATCAAGCAGCAGAGGACGCTCGGACGAACGCCCACCCCACCGTCCTGACCACTAACTACAAAACCGCACAGGTACATAACAATGAGCACCCCCGGTGGACAGTACTACTACCAGAGTCAACAGCAAGACATGGCAAACTATGTGCGCCCGCCCGAAACCGTTTTTTCAGCCGTTCAGTATTATCCGATGGCCACAATTAAACCGTGCGCACCAGGTTCGACACCTTTCAAAGCTTAAGCCCGGCACTTGTCGCGAAATCTCCACCACGAACCGATCCAACCGCCCACCGCGTGTGGCTTTGCATCTCTAACCTCCCATGCATCCCGTGACACAACGCGTTCCGCTCTCTTCTTTTCCTCTGTAGTCGTTCACGATGTCCCCTTTCTCTCCATCTCCCACGGTGACTACACACTTACGGACCCCACGGACGCCGAATACTCCTTCTACAACTCATTGCTCGATAACGCGAACCCGCAGCTATCCGGTGGCTCGAACCTCCTCGTAAGGCAGCAGTACGATATCGCGAGAGAAATGCTCATGAACTCGGGGGGGGCCATGGCTAGCATGTAAGTGGAAGGGGAGAGAGGTTGGAGGAAGGACTCGAGGCAGATCCGGAGGAGCGATCATGGGTTATTTTTTATGAGAACGTGTCGGGAAACACGTGGGAACAGATCGGGTTGTCGGGCGGGAGCACGGAGGTTAGGGAAGTTAGATGCTGGTCTTTGTCGTGGAGATAATACAAAGAACCGCGTATCTAAACCGCCATTTATGTGTTAATACCACCGGATACTTTTCCGAGAGGTACAATGGTATTCCCCATACCATTAATAATTTCGTCTTCTTTCGCCGTATCTCTTACGTGAATATAACCCAAGACTCACCTACTCCATCATACCGCTCCATCTACATACTCAACTCCTTTTTGCCTCCCGCACCTCTCATCCATCCCAATCCACAGCCGCCTAAAACCCCCGCTAACCCTCCTGCCACCTCCACCGCTGGGCTCGCAAGCACCGCCGCCACCGCCTCCACACCTGCTCCAGCACGCACCGCTCGCGCAGGGCGTCACTAGCGTGTGCACGGGAAACGAGACCTTCATGAGCACAGCGGGAGGTGGGTTGGGCGAAATATGGGAATTGGGGGGTGAAGGAGTTGGTTTTGTATTGGGATGGCATGGGTGATGTGGTTAGGGGTAGTAGATGGAGTCTGAAGAGATTTGCAGCTGGACGGATACATGGAAGATGGGAAATGGAGGTCTATCGGTTGTGTACCTCTCAACCCTGACGATATCCCCATTTTTACACGTTCAAAAACAGCCAAGCAACACCCTCGCCCGCCAACACATCCAGATACGATGCAACATCTACTTCACTTCAAACAAACCATTCTCCGCTCCCGTTCCGAAACCCTCCACCGTCAACAACAGGCCCAACAAGAACAACAATACGCCAACGCATATGCTCAAATACAGCAACCAGTCTACCCCCAAGATCCCCCCGCCCAATCCTGGGTTAACCCCCTCCAGCGCCGCCAAGCCTCCGCCCCGTCTCCAATGTATGCCACGGATCCACGGCAAGACTACTCATCCTACTCCCCTTCGCCACAGGGCTTCGTCAACCCGGCCATGATTATGCAGCAGCGCCCGGCCTCACCAGCAGAGCAGACCCCCACGTCCCCCGCACAGACCCCCACGTCCCCCGCACAGACCCCCACGTCCCCCGCACAGACCCCCGCTCACCTGACAAGGTCGCCCGTCCAGCCGCACCCGATGACGGCGAAACCGGCGCAAAGGGCCCAGTACGAGTACGCATACCAACCCCAACATCTGATACATCCGGCCGACACGCATCAACATGTACACTCCCAATCCCCGGCCCCCGTCACGCCGGCGCCGACTGCCACCCCTTCGCAGCCACAGGCACATCCACGCCAATCACAAAGCACCTACCCCGCGGGCTCCAACAAGCTCAAGCTCGACTCCGACTCGTCCACGTCAACGTCGCTGTCGGGCTACTCGTCCTCGCCCCAGTCCACCCCCGCGGCCCCCTTGCAGCAGCATCAACAAGACCAGCCGCAGAACCCGATTTCACCTACCAAGTTGCGCAAGGGGAGTCTCGTTATGGTGGTGGAGATACCGGCACCACCATGGAGAAAGAAGATTAGGTCGGAAGAGGAGGAGGACGACGAGACGGAGAGGGAGAGGGCGGCGAAGAGGAGGAGGAGTTCCAAAGAGGATCCTGAAAATAGGACGAGGCAGAAGGAGGGTGATGGTGAGTATTTTTGGAGAGAGTTTTTTTTTTTAAAAAAAAAAACAAAAAACAAAAAAAACAAAAAAAAAAAAGTGACGAAGAGGGGAGGGTGTGTTTTTGGAAGGATGGTTTGTGCATTGGAGAGCGTATTTCTGTTTGATATACGATCGAACCAAACTATTGACACACGTCCTTGGGCCAATTCCTTGTCCAGCCGCACTTCTCAAGCTCACCGATTTCCTGGACTCCATTTTCGAAGCCGAAGATACACTCACTCCCGACACATCCTCCGGCGCCGTGTCCTCCGGCCCGGGCACCTCACACAGTTACTTCCTGGCCGGTACCTCGGATCCGCCTCTCCTCTCGACGCCGACGCTCCGTCGTCTCATCCTCCTGGTGCGCAAGTGCGCCGACTACGATCGCGTCGAGGATGTCCCTCCCGAAGACCTTCAGCGCGTCATGAAAATGATGGAGAGCGCCGTGCGCGAGGCTGAATGTCTGGAGATTGTGCCCGGCGGCGCAACGGGGGCGGCTCCCGTGGCAGCGACGGCGGGAAAAACGGCGAAGAGTGGTGTGAAGAAAAAGAAGCCCGGGAAGAAAGTTGCAAGGGGAAAGGGTAAGAAGAAGGCCAAGGTTAAGCATAGGAGGAGGGGAAGTGTTGAGTCTGGGTCACCCGCGTCGAGTGTTGAGTGGGGGAGTGACGAGGACGGAGAGGGCGAAGGGGAGGGAGAGGACGATGAGGAAGATGAGGACGAGGAAGAGGAGGAACAGGAGGAGGAAAAAGAGAAGGAGGGGAACAGAACGCATGGTGGTGCGACGCTGGGTGCTGGGGGGGAGGGGAAATGGGTGGAGGGTTTGGATGGGAAAGTGGAGAAAGTCGCGAATGCATTAGAAGCTGCGAGCGCGGCCTTTGAAATTATGACCGCGGGGAAGTTACCTAAGCAGGTGAGTGTTAGCGAACACGCGCGCTGTGGAAAGAAGTGGGGG
>RBNI01004346.1:0-14218 GCA_003990745.1 Jimgerdemannia flammicorona | reverse complement strand
TTTTTTATAGTCACTCGGACTCCGCCTTTATTACCAGTCTATGAATAAGTATACAACATCACCACCCACTACCCAATCCCCATAGGGGGGCTCCTCCCCACCTCCTCCTGAATGAAGGATACCCTATCACCCACCATACCAACTCTCCCCCCACTCTGGTCACAAATTTTCTCCACTAAGCGGCGTCTCCGACCACCTTGCAACCCCCAACCAAGCCACCAACTTGTTAAGGTGTCTTCCATCAGCCAGCGCCACCTCGCCAACCAGTCCCCCAAGCCCTGCCTGCTCCCACCCTCAAAGACAAATAGCCAATGACTGGCCAGTTCTACCCAAATAGCCAATGCCCAGTCCAAAGTAATCCACTCCTTCCCTATCCCCCCTATTAATCGTTCCCTCAAGTCCTCCCACCTCCCTCGTACCTCATCTCCCCTACGCCGTACCCCCAAGCATTCCCCAATCGTGCACCAAAATTCCCCCAACACCTCACACTCTCCTAGCCAATGTTCAGGTGTCTGCACCCAACCCCCTTCCTGCCCTACATTATGGCACTCTTCACAGTCAAAGCACCCCCCTACGATGAGATGCCCTGAGCGAAAGTTGAGCATCACATTCCTCCACAGCATGTGCCACCAGACCACCCAGTACTTTGGCGGCATCCACTTTTTCACCACAGCACTCCAAGTCCAGACACCATGCCAGTTCCACTCTTCGCCTATTCCGACTCCTTGCCAACTGCTAGGCCACAGATCCTGGCCTGGTCCCCTTTGGCATTCCATTCTATCACCAATGTCGAACTCAATTAAAGGGACACCACCCAGCAATACATGATCCCATCTCCACATTGCCGGGCCTCAATCCTCCTCTCCTTCATTCCCCTGCCAATGAATTCCAATGCGGTGCGCCCCCTCTGCTATCCCCCACCAAAATCCCCTATAACGCAGTCGCTTAGTATCCTGAAGTCCAACTAATGTGAGGAGGTCCCCAGTTGCGCCCCTTGGTGATGTCTGCCTCTCCCAGATTTTCTGTAGCAGAGGAACCCAACTACCTCCTCCCAATTCTACTGCCCTCTTTAGCCACCATGCCCTCAAGCAGCGTAATCATTTTGGGAAGTCAACCAGCCCCAGACCACCTCTTGCCACTGGTAGGGACAAGGTCTCCCAATCAATCTGACTCCGCCTTCTAGCCCAGATCCATCTCTTTGCTGACTTCACCAATCGCTTCACCACCCAAGCTAGGAAGTCCAGATGATAAGCCAGGTACCACAACTTCGGCAGCCAGTAGATATTCAAAATCGAGATCCTTCCTGCCAGAGAAAAATGTCTACCCCCCCAACTCTGCAGGGCCTCCTCCCAGATTCCAATCCTCTGCTCCCACCATAGCCTGGGCAGCACTGACCCATAGACAGACAGATAGATGCCCAAGTACCACACTGCCTCACCAGTGGGGACGATTGTTCCTATAACCTCCCCTCCCACCAAACCATTGCCGAGCACCATCGTTTCGCACTTATACCAATTCAACTTCGCTCCTGAGAGTTCCTCATACCACTCCACAGTCTTCTTGAGTTCTTCAATGTCAACAATCGAACCCAAACCAACCACCATGTCATCTGCGAAGGCCCCAACTTTCCATCCTATGCCAAAAACAGAGAGTCCTTCGATCTTCCGCCAAATTCTATCCATAAGGGGTTCCAGAGAAAGAGCATACAAAATGGGGGACAGTGGGTCCCCCTGGGGCACCCCCCTGCCCAAGGGGAATGCTACCCCTCGATGACCATTGCACATGAGCGCAGCCCTACTCTCTTCCAGTAGGCTGACCATCACTGACCGGAATTGGGGTGGAACCCCCATCCTATCCAAAACTTTCGCCAGCCAGACTCTGCGCACCCGGTCATAAGCCTTCTCCTGGTCCAAGAAGACTAGTCACCCATCCAGTCCACAGGCTCTTGCCCCTTCAATAACTCCATGTATCCAGGCAGTGCCATCTCTGATGAGCCGACCACCCACAAATCCCCTCTGCTCCATACCCACAACTTGCTGGGCCATCTTCTGTAATCTCGCCACCACCACCTTGGTCACCAACTTCCTGTCCATATCAAGCAACATTATCGGCCGCCAGTTCTTCCAATCCTCCCGCCTTCCTTTGTTTTTATATAGTAGCGTCACCAGCCCAAGGTCTTGCTCCCCCACCCACCTCCCAGTCTGTAGAATAGAGTCACACAATGCTGTCATCTCTCCCATCACCCCTGGGACTCCCACCATTCGCTTCCAAAAGTCCCAGGGCAGACCATCCTCTCCAGGCACTATACCTGGCGTTGTCGCGGTGAGAACCTGGTGGATCTCCTCTTCCTGTACTGGCATCACCAGGTCATCTAGCCCCTTGACTTGTGGTGGGTGCCAATCCTCCAATACTTGGTCAATAGTCATGGTATCTGCCCCACCCTCCTCCTCACTCCACAATCCACTCCATCTCTCCTTCAGCGATCCAAGAATGTCCTGTACTCCATGCACCAGTATACCCTCGGAATCCAGCACCCCTTCCCACCACTGCTATACCCGTCTCGCCCTAAGAGCCCTCATGAGAAACTTGGAAGGCCTCTCCCCTTCCTCCAAATCCTGCCAGCGGAGACGTACTGCCAAACCCTGTACCCTCACTTCCTCTTCTTCCCGCAGCACCTGTTGTAGCTCACTGACCTCCATTTTCGCCCTCATTAACCTCCAATCCTCTTCTCCCTCTAACATTTTTAACCTCGCCCACTCCTCCAGTAGCTTAGTTAGTCTAGCAGAAGCCCAATGCACTCTATATCTCCTCTGCTTCCCAGCCTCCTTGCCAGCCTCGCTCCAATAAATCTTGGCCATCTCCTTCAACCTCATCCACCGAACTCCCATGGAGACACCCTCCTGCCTCCAATTCTCCACCCTCTGCTGAATGTCTGTAGCCCACCCATCCCACCGGGTCTTATCATCTAACAAAGAGGAATTGAGGTGCCAATGTCCAGGCCCATCCCCATTTCCCCCAAAGCGCCCCTGTCCCAAAAGCCCCCAGTGGTCTGACCATGGACACCATTCTACCTCCAATGACTCCCAAACATCTAGGCCCCAGCAGCTGGCTGTTAGTATCCAGTCGATTCTTGTCCCCAGACCCCCTGCCCAATGTGTATAGACCCTCCTATTCCCCCAGCACTCCCTCCCAGTGTCTACCAGTGCACTTAGTCTCTCGACCTCCTCCTAAGTGCTAGTCCTCCACTCCTGCTCTCAGCACCTCATCCTCCATCCATTCTATCCAATAGTGTGTCCCGAACCATATTGAAGTCACCCCCAAGCACATCCACCCCAGCCTCTACAAAGTTCCCACTCTCCAGTAAACCTGTCATCCAATCTACCTGCTCACCCCGTACCGCAGGACAGTAGCAGGAGTCAACAGTAACTGGCTCCCAACCTGCACGAATCCACTCTCTCCAGACTAGTCTCTCTCCCCAGCATCTCACATCCTGTATCTCCCCTCTACCCCTCCAAACCAAAATTCCAACCTTGCCCTTCCAAATCGCGGCACCTCACCATTCCCTCATCCACTCCTTCTTATTGAAATCATCCTCACATCTAACATCCTGCAGCAGGAAGAGATCGGCCTCCAATCCCTTCATCCAAGAAAAAATGTTTCTACATTGAGTAGCCCCCCGTAGCCCATTCACATTTAAAGAAAAAATGTTAGTTGTACTGTTCATAATGATATATGTTATGTTGTCAATCGATCCCTACTGCTCTATGCTCATCTCCTCCTGTGCCGTATCCAGATTGTGTTCTGTAGCCACCTCCTCCTCTTCCCTCCTCTGAGCCTCCAATCCAGCCAGCAGTTCATTCATCTCATCATCGGCCTTCTCCTCGAACTCCTCCCGATATTCGATGCATGCTTCCTGCCAGAGCCGTAATCCATGGCGCTCATTCTAGCAGTATTCAGCCCTCTCCCCCGCAACGACTGCCATCTCCGCCTCTCTCTCCTTATCCACCTCATACCCTTCCTCTGCTAGGTACACTGCAAGAATTTCCGCCGTCAATGCCTTCGTCACTCCATCCCCCTGTAGTATTCCAGTCCAGTGCTCATCACTCATCACCCACAAGTCCACCTCCCCCAACTCTTCTGCCGCCAGGTCATTCATCATCCGCCGCATCCAAATCAAGTTCCCCACCTCCTTTCCCCCTGGAGTCGCCGGCCTTCCTCCATCCAACATAGTGGTGTCAGCCCTGACAATCGCAGACTCATCTCATACCTCTGGGACATCCACCAGTTCTTCCTCACCAGTAGCCACCACCTGTCCACCATACACCACCTCCGGAACCCCGAATTGCACCCTCTGGGCCCCTCGCATCTGCACATCCTCTACCACCCTGTTTCGGGAAGCCGGGCCATGCCTAATAAGGGGGGTAGGGGTAGGGGAGCCCTCCCAATCCTCCTCCCAAACCTCCAGCATGCCATCCGCAAAAAGATCCTTACTAGTCTTCTCCCCATCCTCTCCTTCTGCCTTCTTGTCCTTCCCCTCTCCCTCGCCAGCCCAGATACTTGCTCCGGTACCCCCGGTGCCCTTCCCCTCACTCGCATTCCCCAGTGGCCTGTTGTCCAGCTTGGCCAGCAACTCTTTCTACCTCCTATGCCCCTGATCCCTTTCCCACTGCTTCTTGTTCACTCGAATCCGCTTTCCATCCACTACCTCCAAGTGTGTTGCCTCTACGAAGGCTGCCCAAGCCTTCACCCGCTTCTCCACAGCACCCTCCAACTCTTCTAGTGCTTCCAACAAATCCTCCTCCTCCTCCTCACTCCCCTTCACCCTCGTCACCTTACACAAAATCACTCCCCAGACCATCACCGAAGGCCAGTCCCTTGCCTTTCCAGTAGCTTCCTTCCCAGCCAGCCTAATTCGCACATCCACATCCCCAGTCCTGAGCATAGTCCCTTCCCAGACCCGAAATCTGACATCTACCACCTCTCCATATTCCGCCATGAAGTCCTCAACCCTCTTTCTCGTCTCCATCGCTGTCACCATCAGCACTCCTTTTACCAGCAGTTGGACCACCCTCGGATCCCACTTCAGACAGCATGCCATTGGAACACACACCTCTCCAACCACCAATCCAACCTTCAACGCCTCCTCCAACGGAGCCACCTCCTCAAAACCAACCTTCACTCCCTCCAGGCCCTTCAAAAACTTCACGGATGCAGCCCCTGCCACCTGCTTAGCTATGAGCCCCAACACCATTTTCGCCATCACCGCTAGGCCCCGGAAGCACAGTGTAACCGCGAATGCCGAGATCGATTTCTTGAGCAACGGGGCCACCGCCAGACCCATTACACCATTGGCCAAGTCCCCTTGTCGTCTAAGCCTCAACCACTCAGCCTCACCATCAGCCGTCACATCTGGATTTTTTTCCAGATCGACAGTCCCACTGCCATCAGCAGTCACACTCCCCCCAGCCGCTACTCCCCCAGCTCTACCGCCCCCTCTTCCAAGAACTGCTCCCCCCTGCACTGGCACCTTCTCCTTCTCGGTCTCCCTGCCCTTCCTCAGCCAGCCCTCCAGTCCCAACGTCTGTTGTCTCCCCTTTACTGTCTCTGCGAAGCTCACCCTCCCAGATCCAAAGCCTCTGCCCCCTCCTCCACCCCTTCCATGTCCACCGGCCAGCAGCCCCCTCATGCCCCCCCCCAGGCCTGGACCCCGCCCCACCTGCTGCCAGTCGAAAGCGCTTGGGCCACCCTGCCCAGTATGCACCTCAGGTTGCTTGTCGGTCGCCATGTTGTTAGTCTCTTTTTGCCAAAAACGATGTTGTAAGTGCTCTCCAAAGGTTGTGTAACCCGAATGGTACTGGAAAGAGATGTGAGTTCAGTTCAAAATATATCTGTCTGCAGGCTTACTAGTTCTTTTACTTTTTCTTTACTTTAAACTATTTTGATCTGAGATTTATTCACTCTAAGATATTGGGTTATTTATACAAATTTACTAGCTATAAGGTGGCTAAGTTATGACTATATTATGAGTCACTTTTTGCAAGTGTTAAATCTTTTAATATCTGCAAAATCTTCAATATCTGTGAAGAGTTTAATATTTGTAAAAACTTTAATAGTTACAAAATAATGACTGCTATTTATAAGGCTATACTATATTGAGAATTGGGTTTAGATACTGTGATCAAATGTCTAATTCCCCTAGTTCATATTCTTAATTTAGATCAACTATTACAATAGTATCCTCTAATAAAACAAAAACTAATTATTTTGAATTCTACATATAACATATGTCTCAACAGCAGCTTTCACCAGTAACATTCAGGTGAACAAGACTCAGACGATACTTTTTACAATGTTTTTAGTATCTGACAACTAATAACATAGACGGCAATGATCGAACTGGTGAGTGTACTGGCCAGGGGGGTGATGGTGCCTTTGGCTGGCAGTAGGTGGGAAGGAGGGGAGATGGTTTGGGGATGCCGGGGGCCTTGATGGCTAGCCGGGGCCCAGGTAGTGGAGGGAGGGGCAGTCTGTGACAGAGAGGAGGGGAGAGATCAATCTTTGCTGACAAGGTCAGAATGGAGAAGATGGTGACTGGTCTAGATGGTTGGCTGGGCCTGGGGAAGGTATTGACAGCTACTGCTGAGGGACAGGGAGGTGTGCCCAGGGGAGCTTCTGGTGGTAGGGAAGGAGCCGGAGTAGGGACTGGAGATGTGACTGTTGATGGAGCTGTGACTGGGGATCTGGCAAAAAATCCAGATATAATGGCGGTTGGCAATTCAGGACAAGAGGTGGGCACGAGGCCTGGGGACCTGGCGGATGAGGTGACGGGAATGGTGTCAGCCCCATTACTCAAGAAGTTGAGGTCAGAATTTGTAGTCACAATGAGTTTCCAGGGCTTGGCGGTGATGGCGAGAATGATCTTGGGGCTGGTGGTGTAGGAGGTAAAGGGGGTAGCCTTGGTGAAGTTCTTGAAGGGGAAGGAAGGGGTTGAGGTGGGGTTCGAGGAGGAAGATGCCTTGCTGGCAGCTCTGGAGAAGGGGGTGACTGTCAGCAGAGTTGTGGTCCCCATGGTCAGGTATATGCTCTGGGATCCTCAAGTGGTGCAGTTGACAGTGTTGGATCTCCCTATGGTATCGAAAGAGAGGACCAGGGAGTTGGTTGTGGAGACGATCAAGGAGTATGGAGAGATTGTAGACATTGGGTTCAAGGTATGGGAGGGTATGGAGCTCCAGACAGAGGATGTCGATGTCAGGGTGAGGCTGGCTAGGAAGGAGAATATGGGGAAGTCGAGGGACTGGCTGGTGATGCTGAGGTGGGGACCAGTGGAGTATAAGGTCACAAGGGTGAAGGGGACTCAGGAGGAGGAGAAAGATCTGCTGGAAGCACTGGAGGATCTGGAAGGGGTGGTTGCAAGAAGGAGATTGGCCTGGAAGGAGTTTGAGACCAGAACGGTGGTAGGGGAGGTAGATAGGAAGAGGGTCCAGATGGAGAGGGGGACTTGGGAGAAGATGCAGGGGAGGAAACTCCAGAGGGAGCTGTTGGCAAAGTTGGATGGGGGTAGAGCTGGCAGAAGCTCAGGGGAGGGGAATGCAGGATTATAGGAGAGCACCTGGGCTGTAGAGGGTGAAAGGGCCCAGGGCAGGGCTCAGAGCGGATTGGAGGAGGCAAGGGAAGGTAATGTGGAGGCAGATGTGGAAATGAGTGATGGCACATGCCCTCAGTATAGTGTCCCGGGTAGAGTTGAGGGGGAGGAGGAGCTGCTAGATGTGCTGGATGAGGAGTGGGATGAGTCGGTGAGGAGGAGTGCTCTGATGGACCCTGAGGTGGATGGGGGACAAATCGTCCAGGGTGTGGCAGAGGCGGTGGATGAGGAGAAGTGGATGTAGAAGACCCTGGAAGGGGTGGCAGCAGAGGAGCTAGGGGGAGAGGATTTCAGGGTTATGGAAGAGAGGCATTGGGAGGAGATCTTATGTAGGGAGGAGGTGTCAAAGAAGATGAGGAACGAGATCCTGGCTGTTCTCCTGGAGTCGGTTGAGTATCAAGTTGATGATCAGCAAGAAGAGAAACTTAGGAAGATTATAAGTGAGCAGGCATTATACTTGTGGAACTCAAAGAAGGGACTGGAGAAGTAGCACGTGGTCTGCCTGGACTATCGGTCAGAGATGGAGGTAGTGGATGGGGTGGAATGTCAGGAAATCTTGGAGGCACTGGATGCTCAGGCTAATGCTGAGGGTGACTTGGAAGCGGAATGGTACTTGGATCTGGCTGGAGATGAGATGAGCATGGAGTACTAGACTGGGATCCCTATTGCAACATTTCTTCAATATGAATAGTACAACTAAGATATTCTCTTTGAACGTCAATGGGCTAAGGGGGGCAGCTAGGAGGAAATATATATTTAGATGGCTTAAGGGACTGGATACAGACCTCTTCTTATTGCAGAATACTTGTTATGAGGCGGATATCAATTTACAGGATTGGACTAAGGAATGGGGGGGGACAGCAGTATGGGGGGGGAAAGTGGGTATTCTTATTTGGAAAGGGATAGGGGACATTGGGGACATTGGACACTGGGGGTCTAGAGTGGTGTAGGGAGTATAGAAGAGGCCTGGATGGGGTTTATTGACAGTTGGGTCTGTTTACTGTCCAGCTGAGAGAGGGGAGAGGGTGGATTGGATTCGCAGGTTGAAGGAGGCTGGTGTTTTAGGTGAAGTTGGGTTGGCCTGCCTGGGGGGTGATTTTAACATGGTCCGGGATAAGGAGATGGATAGGACAGATGGAGGGAGGAGCATGAGGAGCAAGAGTGGTGGACTAGGTGACTGGTTGGAGACAGAGAGGTTGAGCATATTAGTGGACTCTAGAATACAGTTTTGGGACAAGTGACAGGTGTATACCCACTGGGCAGCAGGGCTGGGCTCTAGGATTGACTGGGTTTTGATGGTGGATTGTTGGGGGGCAGATGTCTGGGCAGCGCTAGAGGTAGTTTGGTGTCTATGGTCGGATCACTGAGGGCTGCTAGGTGGGGGGAGGTTTGGGGGAAGTAAGGAGGGGCCTGGACATTGGCCACTAAATTCTTCCTTGTTAGAGGATAGGGCACTGTAGGAGGGTTGGGAATCGGAGATAATTGGGAATATTAGTAGGTAGCAGGATCAGGGCTTAGGGATTAGGGACCACTGGAGGAGACTGAAGGTGAATGCTCAGGAGTATTGGAGGGAAGCTGGAAAAGGAAGGTATACTCAGTAGTGGCGGTGGGTGCTGTGGGCCTCACAGCATCTGGCAACACTCATAGGGAGATGGGCAGGTGTGCTAGAAGATGGGGAGGTGGTGGACTGGCATATTGTGAGAATCCGTAAGGAGGTGGAGGAGCTTAAAGGAGTGCTACATATTGAGGAGGAGGTGAGGCTGTAGGAAATAGTGGCCTGGCTGTGGTGGCAGGGGCTTGAGGAGGGAGAGAGGCCTACTAGATTTTTGACACAATTGCTCCAAGCAAGAAGAACAAACCAGAGGTGAGAGGGGGCTCTAGATGCAAATGATGAGCTGGTGGGGGGACTCAGGTGATTTTGAGTTTACTGAGAACCCATTGGGGGAATCTATGGAGTAAGGGGAAAGGAGGAGTGGATGCCAGGGACATTGAAAGGCAGCTGGAGAATTGGCACCCGAACCCTACGATGGGCCTGGGGGCTTTGGGGGATCTAGTGAGTGGAGAGGAAATCTGCAAGGTTGTGGCCTCAGCGAGTAGGGGAATGGCTCCAGGGGAGGATGGACTTCCCTGGGATTTTTGGAAGAAGATGGTTGGGGTGGGCAAGGTACTGGAGGAAATGACCACTATGTGTGACGAGGTTCTTCAGTCCGGTACTTAGATTGGGGGATAGCGCCTAGGGCTAGTCTCCTTGCTCTACAAGAATAAGGGGAGGCGGGAAGATTGGAAGAACTGGTGTCCAATCATGCTACTTGACATGGACCACAAGCTGGTGACAAAGATTTTGGTGATGAGGCTGCAAAGTATTGCTCAGCAAGTGCTTGGTGAGGAGCAGTGTGGGTTTGTAGGTGGCCAGTTGATTCGTGATGGGACAGCTTGGGTCCATAGAGTGATTGAGGGTGCCCGGGCTACAGGGGTGGATGGCCGGTTGGTATTTTTGGATCAGGAGAAGGCATATGATAGAGTGAGGAGGACCTGGCTCGAAGGAGTGCTGAAACAGGTGGGTATTCCCCCAGGGTTCTGAGGGTCGCTGATCAGCCTCTTGGAGGACAGTCGGGCTGCGTTGATCATTAATGACCACAAGGGGGTGACCTTTCCCCTAGGTCGAGGGGTGCCACAAGGAGACCCCTTGTCACCCATTTTGTATACACTCTCTCTGGAGCCCCTGCTGGACAGGATTCAGCATAAGATTGGGGGTTTGGACATTCTAGAGATTAATTGGAAGATGGGGGCCTTTGCAGATGACATAGTGATCGGGCTGGGCTCCTTGCTAGATGTGGGAGAGTTGCAGAGGTCTGTGGAATGGTATGAGAGGGGATCTAGTGCTAAACTAAACTGGTACAAATGCAAGACTCTGGTGCTGGGTGCTGGAATTATTGGCGGCAATGTGATTGGGATGGTGGTGCCAGCTGGTGAATCAGTGCGGTATTTGGGGATCTACTTCTCGGTGTTCGGATTGCTTCTTCCCTATGTTTAGTGGACTCGACAACTTCTGGAGTGGGGAAATGTTTTGCTATAATGAGGAGATCAGCAGATGTCCCTGGCCGGAAGGGTGATGGTACTGAATGTATATTGGATGCCAAAGCTATGATATGTGGGGTATCATTTGGACTTCCCATCTTGGGTGGTCAAGGGGTTATTGAAGATAGCGAGGTCATGGATCTGGGGAGAGCGGTGAAGCCAGGTGGGGTGGGAGGTGCTCACACTGCCAGTGGAAAGAGGTGGGCTTGGTTTAGTTGACTTTGCCAAGTAGCTTCATTGTTTGCGAGCTTAGTGGTTGTAGAGGGCGAGTGAGCTGAGGGGTCAGAAGTGGGTGCTGCTCATGCAGAGGGTGTGGGAGGTTTGGTATTCCCCTTGTGGTGGCTCTGGTGACTTACTTGTGATGGTGGCCATAGACGAGAGCAGAAGGATGTGGTTTACAGGCTTTTGGTGGAGAGTGGTAGAGGGCACTAAGAAAATTGGACTTCGGTGGCATGGTGAGGAGGCTGAGAAGGATTGGGGACCATAGATATGGAGGTGGGATAGGCTTCTACTGGGTGGTATTCTAGTGGAGGTGTTCCAGCTTGGTGAGGGTATGGAGTGTCTGCAGGGCTTGGGCAGTGACCTGTGGCCCAAAGCCTGGCAGAGGGTTGGAATTGGTGAAGAGTAGGATTGGAATGGACTCTGGCTTTGGAGTAAACAGGTGAGGCAGTGGCTGCCCCCCAAGTTCCGGGTGGTATGGTGGCAGGTCTTATGGTGGAATATAATATTAAACTATCAGTCGAGACACTTGGTGGATGGCGGCGTGTTCGAGTGTAAGGAATGTTTCAATGTTGGGTAGAAGGGAGGAGTGGTACAGATGCCTGAACATTGGCTTGGTGAGTGTGAGGTTTTGGAGGAGTTTTGGAGATATATCATAGACCAGTTAGGGCTACATGCCTTGGAGGGAGGGGCAGGAGAGAGATGGGGAGAGCTCCACTGGTGACTGATTGGTGGGGTTGGGGATGAATGGCTGACCCTTGGCTGGGCTCTGGCCATGTAGGTTGGATTAGCTGGGCATTGGGTTTATGTATTTGAGGAGGGATGGTAGGTTGGGGTTTAGAACAAAGTGGTACATTGGGAATGGCTATTATTGGACATTCTGAATGGCTGGTGGCAAGGGTGGGGGCTGGGTGGGGGGTATCACAGGGATCTGATAGAGGGTATCTCCTGAAAGAGTGATGGGTGGATTCAGGTGGTGGGTGGCTGGGTGGTACTTAGGCAGGGGGAGATCAGAGAGTAAGAGTTAGGTCCTTGGGGCATTGGTTGAGGATTTGGGGTGATATTGTATTGTTAGGATTATAGATGGCAGTAATAAAGATCAGTCCAAGTGACTATAAAAAAAAAAAAAAAAAAAAAAAAAAAAAAAAAAAAAAAAAAAAAAATATATAACATAATTTTATAGTCAATCAATGTTATATAACTTTTTTGATATTGAAAATGCTACAATACTACTTTAACTGACTGCAAATACTCAAACAGTATATGTATTATTATTATTTTAAATATCTAAGATATCATAAAATTGAATCAAGGATATGAAATATCACTTAATGTAAGTTATGTGATATTGGTTGACTAAAATTCAAAGATAAAGAAAAAAGATATATATCATATATAGAATCCAAAATAATTGATTTTTATTTTATTAGAGAATACTAGATACTTTCAGTCACTTAATATCAGTCTGTGCTGTATAATATTAATTTATTCTTCTATTATTCTTATATATGTATTTAATACTATAATAATTTATATAATCTCAAACTATAAATATTCTATTTAATAAATAAATTATAATTTATTAAGAGTAGAAAGTATACTTAAATAGTCTTTTTTGGATAAAATATCATTGCTTTAATATTTGAATTCAGTATATTAATAATATATTACATATATATACGTATATATATTTAAAAAAAGTTTTTTTATTATTTTTTTAAAATATAAAATATATCCCTTACTCCATGGTCATGTGCAGGCAAATTTGCATGATATCATCAATCTTATATATGGGGTGTGCTGCAACAAAACCAGACAAAGTGAACATCAGGTCATGCTCAGTACCTAACAGCCAATTGCAACTTTATTAGTAGCCAACATTTATATATAAGTGATACATTTATTTAAGCTTTGTTGCACTTTCAAAGCCTCATGCCTATGGCCAGATAGATAACAAATTGATATCAACGACGCTCCTTTCTCCGCTACCTTACCAGTCACAAGGTTTGGTAGGCAACCTTCCAAGTCCCCTTTCCCCTATTATTACCCCCTCTACCTCGGGTTGGTTTGCTGTGCCTGCATGGGCATGGTGGGAGGAGGGCAATGGTGATGAGTTGCCCCTTTATCGGTGTCCGATCGGTGTCTTCTCCACTTTTTCGTAGTTTCTGGTGCCTTCAGCTGTGTCTGGAGTGCATCCGTTTTTGGTACAGCACCTTCTTCCTTTTACCGTCACCAACAAGGTGCTGTCTCGGTGTGTCTCAGGCTATGTAGGGAGTCAGCCGACCTTGGGCATTAAGTGCTCAGTATAGGTTACCTGCAGGTCCTCGGTGCCTGTGGTGGGGCCCTCTGGCTTTGGCGAGCTTCCCGGCGAGCGCAGTTCTGGCATAGGTGACTGCTTTTCGGGTGATGTCAGGATGGGAGAGGAGATGGTCATCACAGATAGGAGGAAGGGCGATAACGGTGAACCAGTAGAGTGCCAGACTGGGGGCGGTCGTCAGGGCTAGAGCAGGTGCTGCTTCAGTGGGACCTTTTGATTGGTGCGGCGCAGTTAGGTGGTAGGTGATACTCTCGGCTTCTTTTGACAAGTAGCGGGGTGAGGCCTTAGTCATCAAGAGGGGTCGGGGGGCCCGAGGCTACCCATTTCAAACATCTTGGCTACACTTAACTAAAACCAGGAACTAATACAACAATGTGATCAAGACCCACAGACTTGAGTAGTGGAGTATTGGGGGTTTCCTCTCACCTCACATGTAAGTCCTTTACTCACCTCATCTGAGAGAACCAGACCCTACCCACTGTATTGTACTTTGATGAGGGTTTTTTCTTTACCTGTCATTCTCTTTGGGGTGGCAGGGGCTATTCTATTCAGCTCAGGCATGGCCTTGTACATACATTGGGCTCTCGGGCATATGCTTTCAGTTGTTAACGTATAGTTAAATTCCCCTGGTGGTAGGGAGAGCATAGTGCACAGAATAAAGTGTGGGCCAACACAGACCCTGCTGCACCTGGCATGGTCAAGCTACTGAACAATAGCTAGCCTAGGTTAATAGGGGGGCAGTGCTTGGTGGATGGTGGAGGAGGGTTTTGGCCTATATAGTCTAGGTTCCCATAAAAATCCGCGGGACATGAGTCCGTTAAAAAAAAAAAAAAAAAAAAAAAAAAAAAAAAAAAAAAAAAAAACAAATTGATATCAATCGCAATAAGACAAATACCAAGTTTTGAGGATGCCTGGGTAGCAATAAGAAGCATTTTTTACATTTCAAGTCCACCGTCCACGCG
>RBNI01004345.1:0-14220 GCA_003990745.1 Jimgerdemannia flammicorona | reverse complement strand
TTTTTTTTTAATAGACTCAATGTCCCACAGATTTTTATTAGAAGAGAACCTAGACTATATAGGCCAAAACCCTCCCCCACCACCCATCAAGCACTGCTCCCTCATTAACCTAGGCTAGCTATTGTCCAGCAGCTCAACCATACCAGGCACAGCAGGGCCTATGTTGGCCCACACCTCATTCTGTATATCATGCTCTCTCTACCACTAGGGGGAACCCAGCCATATATCAATGACTGAAAGTGCACACCCAAGACTCAATAAGATATCTGTCAAAAACTAATATATACTTCTACATATGAATTAATAAACTACTCAATTAAGTATATAATGCCAAGATCTTTTTACTTATCAATCTTATATCTAAATATTATCAAATTTATATCAAAGAAAAAGATATTTCAAAGACAGTATTTCAAATAAGATTTAGATATTATAAATTCTGTATAATACCTTTTAGACTTATCAATATACTAGTAATCTTCCAGATACTGATAAATGACATATTTTAAAAATACCTTAAAGTATATATTCTAGTATACTTAAGTGATATTCTAATACATAGTACAAGTAGGCTACCCACTGATAATATCTATAGATAGTTTTATATATACTCTAAAAATACAAGCTCTCAGTAAAAAGAATGAAATACTACTTTGTTAAGAAAGAAATCAAATTCCTAGGATATATTATCTCAGAAAATGGTATTGCAATTGACTCCAAAAAGACTGAAGTAATCTATAATTAGCTCATTCCAAAGACTGTCAAGTCTCTATAAGAACTTAATAGATTAGCTAGTGTCATGTTGTAGTTACTGAGTCCTTCAAATATGTCAGATTCTCTCTAAGGTATATCTCTTAGACTAACCACAAGTTTGTTATAAGCAAGTTCTTATTAGAGTATTTTTCCAAGATCTTATAGTCCTCAAACTTCTTATCTTTAAACTATCTTGTTATCTCTTAGATTGTTTGTATAAAATTAAGAATAAGTGAACTTGACTGACTTTATTTCAAAGAAAATAAGAGGGATATTTATACAAAATATACTACAATGATTGCTAAGTTATAAAGCTAAATATAAATTCCAATAACTAGATAAAATACTAGAATACAGAAAAATATGGTTGTAAGTACAAGTTCAAGTATCTATACAAATAGTTGCACAAGTTCAGGATATCAGTAGAATTTTGATAATACAGAAAAAGGATACCAGAAGAATTTCTGAGTTATGCAAGATCAGAATGCCAGAAGAATAACAGTTACACAGGAAAAGGATGCTGGTAGAATCTGGTGTTACCAAGAACTTAGAGCAGAAAGTTCAAGACTATAGGGGCTTCATCTTTGTCACTATCATCAAGGCCAGAGATCAGAGATAGGATGTCTTCAAAGGAGATGAGGTCTGTAAACTTTTTATCTATCTCATTATATATATCACATATTTTACATACTTTGTACATATTGCATAGGATGACATCATTACCAATGATGTTACCACATTTAGCAGCAGAGAGAACAAGGAGGTCTAGGGCTCTCTAATCTATGACATTCTCTTCCACAAAATAAGAAATAAATGTGGGGTCTTGGGGAGGTCTAACCCAGATGCTGGGGCCTTAGAATGCTGAGATCAATTATTGCAGAAATTGATCAGGATTATTCTCAAGGATGGGATTCCAGAACTCTCCTATCTCATCACTATTGAGGGTAATAGTAGACTGGACTTCTGTGGCCACCATGGCCTCTAGTACATTGGTACAGCAGGCTGACAGTTTCTTGAAGTCTGAGATCCTAGTATACTCTAAGTTGGAGATTGACTACAGTGTATGTCTGAAGACCTGATATGTAAATCTTCTTAGCTATCCTTATTTCATATATATCTATGGGGGTGATATCTTGTATTTCTTGGTGACTGGTCTGAGGAAATTCTCAGTAGAGAAGGTTTTCTATTTCATACTCCTGTCATATCCAGAGGTATTTGGTAGTAATGGTGATCCTAGTTTCCATTTCATAGCAGTGGAGAATATAATGATAGGGGTCACCAGTACCTAGGTTGATACTAGGAGTCCTTCTTGTGTGGGTCCTTATAGCTCTTCTGATGTCTTGAAATATTCTTTCCTGGACTGAGAGGCCTTAGTGATTCCTGGACCTTAAGGTTTGGCAAGTAGCAGGCATTTTATTTATAGTAAGTCTTTAGAACTATTTCTGTAAGCTTTGTTTGGATTGCTGCTACTGCAGTTTCTTGATCCTTCTTTTATATTCCTTAAGATATCTGTCTTGTGGTCGCAATGACTTATAATTAGTTATTATTGCTCATCTTGTAGTCTGGATGAGTTATGCTGTATGATCTTCTTGTGCTCTGATCTGGTGGCTTGTAAGAAAAGACTGTCTCCTGTGCTGATGTCACTATTCTGAGATCACCATTACATCTTTCTCTTGAATAAGAATCTTCTCTTGAATGTTCTTATTTATTGGTTCAGTTCTGAAAAATTTGCTGATCCCATAACCTCTGGTAGGGAGTCAAAAAGTAGTATTTATGGGCTGATATCTTCTCTAATAATAGTAAAGAGTTGCTTCCTTCATATAGAGCAAGAGTCTAATTCTGATCTTGACCAATCAGTTGATGGTTTGAACTCCTCTGGCTTTGAAAGTCTCATAGATGAGTGGTTGCTAATACCATATCTCTTAGAGAATAGTTCAGACAGATTACTTGCTGGTCATGAGATATGCTGTTATTATTCACAAACTAGAACCTTATGGGCAGTCATCACATTTTGCTTCTCTTATATAGATTCATAGTACTTCTTGAGTCTGTTCCTATATACCATGGTAGGCAGTTTGGTCTCTGAGAGTTTTCTAAGCCAGAAGGTAGTTCTCTTGATATCTTGTATATAGAAGGGTTCTTCCTATTTGGACTCCAGTTTATATGACCATGAGTCTTCTACCATATTTCAATACAGTAGGACCTTTTTGCTGATTTGGATGAGTTTTAGGATCTTGTAATTCTTTTCTACATTCTTCTTTATCAGCACTTGTGACTTGATGATATAATCTTTAGCCATCTTCCTGATTTGGTGTAGTCTCCAGATTTCTGAGTCAACCTGTCACCAAGTTAGATCTAGATTTGTAGCTAAGGTTCTATTAGAATCTTCTTCTCCAAAGAGTATTTCTCTTGAAGTAAAGTGTGTACTCTGTGACCATATATCTCATAGGACAGAGAAGGCAGTTGGGAGATAGTTATCTCAATTGTCATATATGTCTGAGATCTTCACTAGGATGTTCTTAAGAGTCTTATTAGTTCTCTCTATCTGTCCATTTCCTTAAGAGTGGTATGCAGTGGTCTTGATATGCTGAATCTTATATTTCTGATATATTATCTCATAGAATCCATTTACAAATTCTGTGCCATGGTCTGTGGTGATTTGCTTTGGTGTCTTGTAGCAGCAGATGATTTCTCAGTACAGGAAGTCAGCTATAGAGAGAGCATCGGCTTCTTATAATGCTCCTACTTTTATCCATTTAGTAAAGAGGTCTACAATAACTATAATATAGCAGTCTTCTGATAGTGTCACTAGTAGTGATCCAATAATATCCATAGTGATATAGTGGAAGGAGATAGACTCAATTCTTGATGATTCAGGTACCTGGTCTTGCTGATCTTTTTTCTGTTTTTGGCACTTATTATACCCTTTGACAAATTGGTGCAGATCTTCTTCCATCTTGAGCTACCACATGGTTCTTTTTACTTTATTATATATGTTGATTCCTCCTAGGTATCCTTGTTCATGTACTTCCTTCATTACTTGATATTTCTTATATTCAGATATTATGAGTTTTCCACCTTTTCTGAGTATAGTGTTGTCTAGTTCAAATTGTTTCCAAGTCTGGTTGATAATAGTGATAGTCCAGAGTTTGAGGTGGTCAGGCATCTTCCACTGTCTAAAATAGCTGATTAATCCATAGTATAGCTCCTTATTCATATTAAATAGTCTTGATGGGAGTATTTCAGAGTATCCTTGAGAGTACATCAGCATTAGCATTGGTTCTTCCTGAGTAGTGCTTGATAATACAGTCATACTCTTGCAGCCTGTAGATCCATCTGGTATATATTTCTTTGGGGTTCAGAGTATGGAATAGCCAGGTGAGAGCAGAATGATCTGTTTGAATAGTGAAGTGTTTTCTGGCTAGCTAGTAGTGGAACTTGTCTACTGCCCAAACTACTGCTAAACATTTAAGCTTACATGACTCATAGTTCTGTTCTGCTCTGTAGATACCTTGGCTTATATAGGAGATGACATATTTATGTCCATCTTTCTTCTGAGCTAGAACTGCTCTAAGTTCTATAGTACTTACATCTGTCTGCAGGATGAACTCTAGGTTCCAATCTGGTCTTCTGAGGATGAGTGCTTGGGTCAACCTGGTCTTGAGTTCATTGAAGGTTTCTTGATGTTTCTTGGTCCATTCGAATTTGGTTTCCTTCTTCAGTAACTCATAGATAGATACTGTGATGTTGGAGTATCCTTTGATAAATCTTCTATAGTAGGAGGCCAGTCCAAGGAAGGCATGGACTTCTTTAGTTATTCTGGGTCTTGGGTAGGCTGCAACAGCCTCAATCTTCATAGAGTCCATGTAAATTCCAGTCTGATTGATGAGGTGTCCTAGGTAGGTAATTTCCTGAGCTACAAACTTGTATTTCTTAGGTTTGATATAGAGGCCATGCTCCTTGAGCTTCTTGAGAGTTAGTGTATATGGTTGATATATTCCCATATAGTATTGCTAAAGATGATCACATTATCAACATAGACAAAGAGCTATTTTCCAATCTCATTGCTGAAGACTCTGTTCATCATTTATTGAAAACTTGCTGGAGCATTGTACATTCTAAATGGCATTCACAGGTAGACATAGGTAGTATCAGGTATGATGAAGGCTGATTTATCACTAGCATCTTGAGTGAGATCAATCTGGTGAAAGTCTGAGAACAGATCCAAGGTAGTGTAGTATTTGGCTTTGCTTCCAAGTATGGTAAGAATTTCTTGAATATTTGGCAAGGGCTGCCTATCCTTCTTGGTGATTACATTGAGCTTCCTGTAATCAATACAGAGTCTTGGGGCAAACTCTCCAGACTTGCTTCCTTTCTTTGAGGTGAGGACAATGAGTGAAGCCCAGAGGCTAATAGCTTGCTTGATGATTCCAACTTCTTCTATTTTCTTGAGTTCTGCTCACAGCCATTCTCTGTAGGCAGATGGTATAGGTCTGGCTTTCTGGTAGATGGGCTTAGTATCACTGGTGTCAACTTCATAGTAGTACTTAAGTTCTTGATTGTAGATGTCTCTGAAGTCTATAGCAAGTACTCTTTTATTCTGATATAGAATCTTGAGAAGTTGTTCTTCTAGGGGAAAGTTTTCTCCAATAGTATATGTGTGCTTATTCTGATCCTTGTCTTTCTTATGCTTGAGTTCAGTAATCTTAGTAACAGCATAGACTCCTCTTCCAGTAGATCCAAAGTCTTGTTCTCCTCTCTTGGTCTTAATAAGTTTGATGGCTTCAGTGATCTTAGGCTTCTTGACTTCATGGATCAGCATCTGGCCAATCCTGTCATGCTTCTTAACTTTGAATAGAGTGGTGGGGTTGTGATTTCTGACTATGAGGAAGATCTCACCAGTGTAATTAGAGTCAATTACTTCTCCTTTGACTGAGATTTCACTTTTGACCAAACTGCTCCTGGTTTTGATAATTCCAGTATAGTTCTCTGGCACCTTGACTTCAATTCCAGTACCAAGTAGAGTGGTGGTCTGTGGTTCAAGGATAGTATCTTGAATGCTGACAAAGTCCATTCCTATAGCTCCTTTAGTCTTGTATTCTGGGATCTTGGCTTCTGGATAAAACTTCTTGACCTTGAGGGTGATGTTGAGTTCTTGTTCCTCCTTATCATCACTGTCAGCTTGAAGCTCTGGGGGCTGGTCATCTTCTTTGGCTCTCCTTTTTACTTCAGCAGCTTTTTGCTCATGCTTTTGTTGGTAGATTTTCCTGACTTTACTGATACAGGACCAGTAGTCATTCAGATGTTCAGAGCAGTACATCCTAGTACCATGGTGGCATCTTCCTTGAGAGACATAGCTATCAATGATCTTGTTGTACTACTGCTCATCTGTAAGCTTGAGTGTCTTGCTCTTATTCATATACTGAGTGCATAAAGACTTGTGTGTCTTCTTTATCTCCTTTCTCTATATCTAGTAGTACTCCTTTGTGGACATTGATAGAGACTTGTATCTTTCTTCCTCTATAGTTGATCTGCATCTTCTGAGCATTGAGGTCAATGATAGTCTTGGTCTTATGAAGCCATTGGTTGCTAATGAGGATATTATAGTTAGTGGCACTTATAACAATTATGTCTACTGGAATGGTAGCTCCTCCTATCTTGATGGGTACTTCTTGGATCTTGCCTAGGAGGGTAGCTTATGTGCTATCTGCTGTAACATAGACCATCTTGGTGGACTCTTCAATGTCCCAGCCTAGGCAGTCAATTGTCTTCTTACTCATGAGGCATCCTCCAGTACTGGTATCAATGATAGCATCAAAGATACAATCTTCAATCTGATATAGAGTATAGGCTGATATCTTGTACTGGTCTTTGGACTATTTACCTAAGTCTTCAGATTCTTTTTGTACATTGTGAGCTTCTACCATCTTGTACTCTTGATTCTTGGCAGTGGTTGCAAGTCCTACTCTTAACTGCTGTCTAAAGACAGAGACTTCAGCTAGTTGTCCAAAAGTGGCATTGACCTTCTGTTTCTTGAGATCTTTGTAGATATCATACTAGTGGATCTTGGTCTTGCACAGCTTCTGTTCTTTCTTGCTTTCACTTTCTTCTGAGACTGGAGTAGTGCCTTCAATAATTTGGCAGGCAGCTTCATCTAACTCCATATCCTGATCAATCTCCTCAGGTTTGGTCTTGCTTTGAATAGTGATAGCTGGGGTCTTCTTTGGTCTTCCAACTGGCTTGCTGTTGCCCTTCTTATTATAGAGCTTAGACTGGATTCTGGTACCTTTAGTAACAGGATAGAATTCTGACTCCTTATAGTATTCTTCATCATCAGTATCACCAATCTCCTCAATGACTACTATATTGGTTTGTTCTCTAGTTCTGGTAGCATTGCTTGATTGGGCTTTGCATCTTGTTTTAGTCATGCAACTCTTTGTATAGTGGTCTTCTTTTCTATATCTGAAGCATGTGATATTGTATTCTTCTGTAGCAACTACAAATCTCTACACTAGTCTTCTATTGGTGCTTTGGACTTCTCTAATAACATCACCAAGGTATATAGTCATCTCAGCAAACTGCTTGGTGAGTTCCTCCACTGGGTCAGCTTTGGCTATCTTGGAAATAGGTGGGGATGGTTGTCTGTTTACAACTATGGTGGGTATGATCCTGGTTGGCTTTGATGGCTCTATCTTAATGCTAGTTATTTTCTCCATTAAGTGTTCAGCAGAGTGTCTGGCAGTCTAATATCTCTATACAAAGACCACTTTCTGGTCAAGGATCAGAGCAGCTGGGGAAGATCAGATTGCTAGGGCAATTTCAGGGTGAACTCCTTTGAGGAAGGTTGAATCAGCTATTTATTCCTTGAGGGTATCATCATAACTAGCCAAGATACTCTGGTGGCAGATTTGGGTATAGAATGAGTTGGGATCTTCACTAAGTCCCTGGTAGATAATATTAAGTTGATTCTTGAGAGCTTGCTTGATCTCTTTAGTATAGTATGTAGTTCTGAGAAAGGTCTTCATATTGGCAAGTTTGGCTGCATCAGCATTAGCAATAGTAGTTATATTGAACTTGTCTCTTTTTTTTTTTTTTTTTAATAGACTCATAGTCCCATGGATTTTTATTGGAAGGGAACCTAGACTATATAGGCTGAAACCCTCTCCCACCACCTACTGAACAATATCCCCTCATTAACCTAGACTACTAAACTGTTCAGCAGTCCCACTGCCCTAGCTATATCTGTCAAATACTGGCTACTTTGATTCCCATGACATAGACTAGACTTATCTGTTCACCAGGGCTGGATCATCATTTATATGTGAGAGCACACCTATATGTCAGATCTAGCAGTGCCAGAACTGAATAAAGAATAGCCCCCTAAACCCCAAAAGAAAGCCCAAGGTAAAGAAAAAACCCCCCAACTAACTAATAGAGAGCAAAGTCGATTCAAAGTAGATGAGTAAAGGACTTATATGCAGAACCTTCTGCAAAGGACTTATACATGGGCTAGGGTCAGAAAAGACCCCACTCCTACTCTCTAAGTCTGTGGGCCTTGATCATGTTGCTGTATCAGCTCCTAGTTCCAGTTGGGTACTGTCAAATGAGGAAGACCCCACTCCCGAAGCCTGCAGGCCTCAATCACATTACCATGTCAGTTTCTGGTTCCAGTTAGATACAGCCAGGACACTGGCCCCTGCACTATCCCACCCCCCACTAGTCAATTGAAAGGTCCTACCAAAATATTGTCCACCTCAGCCCCAATAACCACCCCAGTCTAGCACCCCACTGGTTCACCATTATTGCCCTTCCCCCTATCTGTGATGGCCATCTCCCCTCCCATCTTAACAACACTGGAAAAACAGTCACCTATGCCAGAACTGTACTCACCAGAAAGCTTGCCAAAGTCAGAGGGCTCTACCACAGGTACTGAGGACCTGCAGGTAACCTACACTGAGTACTTGATGCCTAAGGTCAGCCGACTCTCTACATAACCTATAATGCACCAAGACAATACCATGTTGGTGACAGCAAAAGAAAGAAGGTGCTACATCAAAATAGGTACACCTCAAATGCACCTGAAGGCACTAGAATCTATGAAAAAGTAGAGAAGACACCAATCTGACACTGATAAAAGGGCAACTCACCACTATTGCCCTCCTCCCACCATGCCCATACAGACACAGCAAACCAACCTGAGATAGAGGGGGTAATAATAGAAGAAAGGGGACTCAGAAGGTTGCCTACCAAACCTTGTGACTGATAAGGTAGTAGAGAAAGGAGTGTGATATTGAACTTGTCTCTGGTAGGTCCTCTGAGGCTGACAGGTAGAAGGGCCAATTGTGCATCTATACCAAGAGCTTGTATGGCAACAAATTGTTCAAAGTCTTCAATGAAGGTCAGGATTGACTCTTCAGTAGTATATCCATAGAATATGGGGGGACATATTTCTATCTTATCTTGAATTCTTGCAGAGGTAACTCTTGTAGTCAGAGTAGTTATTGTGGTTGTTGTTTATTTTTCAGCTTGAAAGTGAGGGATTCTTCTTGAATCACCAGTCAATGGGCACCAAGTTGTCACATTGTGGTTGCTGAGTCTTCAAATATATCAAATTCTCTCTAAGATATATCTCTTAGACTAACTACAAGTTTATTATAAGCAAGTTCTTATTAGAGTGTCCTCCTAAAATCTTATAGTCCTCAAACTTCTTATCTTTAAACTGTCTTATTATCTCTTAGATTGCTTGCATAGAATTGAGAGTAAGTGAACTTAACTGACTTTATTTCAAAGGAAATAAGAGGAGTATTTATATAAAATATAATTCAATGGTTGCTAAGTTATAATGCTAAATATAAATTCCAATAATCAAATAAAATACTGGAACACAGAAAACTACAGTTGTAAGTACAAGTTCAGGATGTTAGTAGAATTTCAATGGTACAGATAAAGCATACCAGAAGAATTTCTGAGTTATGTAAGATCAGAATGCCAGAAGAATAATAGTTATACAGAAAAAGGATACTGGTAGAATCTGGTGTTACCAAGAACTTAGAGCAGAAATTTCAGGACCATAGGGGCTTCATCTTCATCACTATCATCATAGCTAGAGGTTAGAGACAGAATGTCTTCAAAGGAGATGAGGTCCACAAATGTTTTGTCTATCTTGTCATGTATATCACATATTTTGCATGCTTTATATATATTGTGTGGGATGATGTCATTACTGATGACATCACTATATTTGGCAGCAGGGAGAACAAGGAGGTCTGGGGCTCTCCAATCTATGATATTCTCTTCCACAAAATAAGGAATAAATGTGGAGTCTTGGAGAGGTCTAACCCAGATACTGGGGCCTTAGAATGCTGAGATCAATTGTTGCAGAAATTGATCAGGGTTGTTCTCAAGGATGAAATTCCAGAATTCTCCTACCTCATCACTGTTGAGAGTGATGGTAGACTGGGCTTCTGTAGCCACCATGGCCTCTAGTGCATTGGTATAGTGGGCTGATAGTTCCTTGAAGTCTGAGATCCTAATGTACTCTAAGTTGGGGATTGACCACAGTGTATGTCTGAAGATCTGATGAATCTCCTTATTTGGTATACATCTATGAGAGTGGCATCTTGTATTTCTTAGTGACTGGCCTGAGAGAATTCTCAGCAGAAGAGGTTTTCTATTTCATACTCTTGCCATATCCAGAGGTATTTGGTAGCAATGGTGATCCTTGTTTCTATTTCATGGTAGTGAAGGATATAATGATAGAGGTCACCAGTACCCAGGTTGATGCTAGGAGTTCTTCTTGTATGGGTCCTCATAGCTCTTCTGATGTCTTGGAACATCCTTTCCTGAACTGAGGGACCTTGGTGGTTCCTGGATCTTGAGGTTTGGTGAGTGGCAGATATTTTATTTATAGTAAGTCTTTAGAACTATTTCTGTGAGCTTTGTTTGGATTGCTATTACTGCAGTTTCTTGATCCTTCTTTTATATTCCTCAAGATATCTGTCTTGTGGTCACAATGACTTACAGTTAGTCATTATTACTCATCTTGTAGCTCAGATGAGTCATGCCATATGATCTTCTAATACTTGATCTGGTGACTTGTAAGGAAAGGCTGTCTCCTATACTGATATCACCATTCTGAGATCACTATTACACTAGATACTACTAAAGATTTATTTAAGAATTCTCAGTAATTGTCTCTCTACATATAAGTCTTTGTAAGAGAACCAATATTGAAAAATAATGAACAGAAGAATACACAATAGCAATAAATATCCTCAAGAGAATGCTAACTAATACACTAATCCTGATCAGTCTAGACTTTACAGAACTCTTCACTATTATCACAAATATCTCAAATATTATCATTGGAGCTATATTGATTTAGCAGAAATACTCAGTTATATATATATCTATTTTAGAAGCTAAATGAGTAATACTCTGAATGAATTCAATTTATCCAGATAGGATTCAATTCAGATTCATTATGTGATAGATTTGAATCAACTCAGATTGGTCTCATAATCTGATCTGAATTAATCCAGATTGATCAGAATTACTCAAAATCTTTAGTAATATTACTCTTTCTTGTTTTACCCTTTTTTTGTTCTTTTTTCTTTTTTTTTGATACTCCTTTTTTGTTATTTCTACTATATTATAAATAAATAAATAGCAGCTCTTAATCATATATTAGTCTACTCATTTTTTTTTTTCCTATTCAATAATTATCAAAAGAGGAATATTTAAGATAGAAAAGTACTCTTTGCTGATAATGTTAGGTTCTTTCTCATATGGGCAGTATACAAGCTGCTTATTGAGAGATAAAGTGGCAATAGTAAGAGTAAAGGTAATAGTAAGAGTAATGGCAATAGTAATAGTAATAGTAATAATGAGGATGAGGGAGATTTCTGGAAATCACTTATAGCAATCCTTTGGACCTCAGAATTTATAGACCTTATAGCTATATATGCAGTAGCCTTTTTAGAACAGCTAGTATTAGATATAGATTGCCTTTTCACTACTATATTTAAATTCTTATAGTATAACTAAATTCATTTTATGCTATTCTCTTTTTCTTAGAGTCCACAGCTCTACAGCAAGATCTGGTAACTTTATTCACAATATCTGGTCAAAATGAAGAAAGGCTAGAGAATATTGTGAGGTATACCTTTCATAGCTGAGCTGTTGAATCAATGCATCATATGGCAGAGGTCTCAAAAGGATCAGAAGTATGTCTTCATGAGCAATCTTGTATAACTCATCTATATGTAACTTATTCTCATACTCTTTTCTAAATACTTATACTTTATTTTATATTCTCCTCTAAAAATCTCCACACAACACTTATACATAATTCATCAACATACTTAACTCAGTCCACTACTTAGATCAAGGCCCAGTTCTACTATAGAGGATAATTCAAAGTTATCTAAGTTCAACTATATCTAGTATCTAATCAAATAGAGAAATTTGAAGGTAAGTTATTCAGTATGAACAATACCAGTATTACTATCAAGACTTAGGAGGAGTGTCTTTACTTAACCCCCAACCTCTCTGCTCTCAACCCATCCATCAATATGACTATGCCCATTGCTCCTATCACTGGCTATCTCTATAAGTACTTCTTTATAAATATTACCATCACCCTCACTATCAGCTTCATAGATGGCTTCTCCTGGTGACATTTCTACTACCTGTCAATCATCCACAAATGTGATACCTATTATGCCCAGCTGGAGGCCCAGAAGGACTAGGTGATCTTGAGTTTGGAAGAGATATAGTTGGAGGGGAGAGATGGGACATGAGATAGGAGTTATCAATATTATACATATAAATCATATTTATTTTACTTTTTTTTTCTTTATGTAACCTAGTTCTTATTACAATACATTATACAAACTAGATGTTTGATTAAGGGTAAGAACTGCTGAAGAGCATATGGTATGGTATGGAAAATTAGTATATATAGTCAAATATATTTTCTTACTCTAAACTTTTGGAACCTTGATGTGTCTTAGGCTTTATAGAATGTAAGACCTGGTTATTTATCAGGGTGGAGTCAGGAATATTATGATTTGATTTTTTCAGAAAAAAAAAAAAAAAAAAAAAAATCAAGACTTAGAAGTCTATATTCAAATTAGAGCCAATTGTTCTTGATCAAGAAGCCCATTGGTCTGCTGGAGTATTCAATGATGAAGAGAACTATATTATTATTAATGATTATAGAGAAGTAGTTGTAATGATGGTGAGGAATCTCTATAGTAATAAGCTTTATCACTATATCAATAAGATTTGTAAGGATTGTATCAAATACTAAGTAGCAGAAAAGAGAGAGCATAAAAAGCAGGAAGGGAGAGTTTGGACAAGAATTGGGTATATTGTAATATTGACAAAGAGTGGGTTCCCTGGAGTTTATCTGAAATTCTCTATATTTATCTCCTTTTTTCAAGATTTTCTTTTACTAATCTACTCTTTGTTAAATTTCTAAAGATATATAAGATTCTGCACCCTTATTGGAACTTTAGAAGTACTGTCAAAGAACAATCTATACATGAGTATGATATGGTCTATATAGTGATAGTGGCTATAATCTGGGGTTCTTTGAGCAGATTGCTAGAGCAAACAATAGGCCAGCTCAGTAGTGCTCTCAGTATAGCTGTAAGTATATTCTTGACACAATTTAATATACCATATGAGATGAGAAGCTTGACTTTTTTTTGGTACAGCCTGAGGGTTTCTGTTCCCTGTATATAAAAAGAATTAACTGAATGCTGTTTGTTTTGACAGATTTCTAAGCTAGGACACCTAGAGCTGGATAAAGGATAGGTATTCTCTAGCACTATCTGGCAATATGAGGTCCTGGGCCAAGGGTTCACCCAACCATATACTCACATCACATTAGGATATATTGGGTACAATATTTCTCTATCCATATTTACAGATAATAATATTACTTTAGTAATGTTTTATATTCCAGAAAGGAAGAGTCTAACTTAAAAGGACAGTAGTAATATCTAATATGATCTCACCTATAGTTTTGGAGTCCCATTTGTGCCCAACATGGCTATCCTATTCCAACCACATGACCTTTATAGCACTGTTACCTTTGGGGAGAGCTCAGATACTATAGTCATCATACTCACAATAGATAATAGGCTCATCAAGGCCTAGGACTGATAGGTGGAGCAGTTTTGTAAAAGTTAGGCTAAGTGGTCTTTTGTGAAGATTAGGTAGTCTTTTGTGAAAGTTAGATAGTTAGGTGCCTCTTATTTTATATATAGCACTAGTTTTAGCTTTTTGCTAGACTCTACTAATCTCTTGGCCCTACTTTGTAGTACTGCTGGTATAGTGCTACAACACAGGGCCAGAGTTTCTATAGGGCCTGAATCTATACTAAAGTCTGATCTATATTAGAGTCTATTTTTTTTTTTTTTTTTTTTTTTTTTTTTTTTTTTTTTTTTTTTTTTTTTT
>RBNI01004344.1:0-14220 GCA_003990745.1 Jimgerdemannia flammicorona | reverse complement strand
GATTCGAATCCGATTCGAATCCATCCGGATGGGATTCGAATCCCATCCGAGTTGATCCGGATGGGATTCAATCCGAATCAATCCGAATCCAATCCGGATTAAATTGACTCGTTAGGAGCACTAGTCCCATCTCTGATAAGTCTGCCCCCAATAAATCCCCATTGCTCCTCCCCCAGCACCCCTTGGGCAACTCTCTGCAGCCTAGCGACAATCACCTTAGTCACCAATTTTCTGTCCATATCCAGGAGCATAATCGGCCTCCAATTCCTCCAGTCCTCCCTTCTGCCTTTATCTTTATACAATAAGGCCACCAGCCCAAGGTCCTGCTCACCAACCCACTCACCCCTTTGAATAATAAGGTCACAGAGGGCAGCCATCTCACCCAAAATTCCAGGGACTGTCACCATCTTTTTCCAGAAGTCCCATGGCAATCCATCCTCCCCTGGTGATGTTCCAAGCTTAGTCGCTGCAAGGACACCCTGAATCTCCTCTCCTTGTACTGGTAAGACCAAGTCACCCAAATCAGCCACCCGCGGTGGCCCCCACTCCTCAAGTGTATTGGCAATCTCCTCCTCCCCTGCACCCCCATCCTCTTCACTCCACAGATCCTGCTATTGCATTTTCAAAACCCCTAAGATTCGTTGTACTTTGGACTTCTCTAATAATATTACCAAGGTGTGCAGTCATCTCAGCAAACTGCTTGGCAAGTTCCTTCACTGGGTCAGCTTTGGCTGTGTTGGAGATAGGTGGGGATAATTGTCTGTTTACAACTGTGGCAGATATAATACTGGTTGGCTTTGATAGCTCTATTTTGATGCTAGTTATTTTCTCCATTAAGTGTTTGGCAGGATATCTGGCAGTCTAATATCTCTGTGCAAAGACCACTTTCTGATCAAGAGTCAGAGCAGCTGGGGTATACTAGATTGCTAGGGAAATTTCAGAGTGAACTTCTTTGAGAAAGGTTGAATCTACTATTTGTTTCTTGAAGGCATCATCATAGCTAGCCAAGACAATCTGATGGTATATTTGGGTATAGAATGAGTTGGGATCTTCACCAAGTCTCTGGCAGATAGTATTGAGTTGATCCTTGAGAGCTTGCTTGATCTCTTTAGTATAGTATATAGTTCTGAGGAAGATCTTTATGTTGGCCAGTTTGGCTGCACCAGTATCAGCAATAGTGGCTATATTGAACTTATCTCTGGTAGGTCCTCTGAGGCTAACTGGTAGAAGGGTCAATTGTGCATCTATATTGAGGACTTATATGGCAGCAAATTGTTCAAAGTCTTTAATGAAGATCAAAATTGACTTTTCAGTAATATATCCATAGAATGTAGAAAGATGTATTTATATTTTATCTTGAATTCTTGCAGGGGTAACTCTTGTAGTCAGGATAGTTATTATGGTAGTTATTTGTTTTTTAGCTTGAAAGTGAGGGATTCATCTTAAATCACTAGCCAATGGACACCAAGTTGTCATATAGTAGTTTCTGAGTCCTTCAAATATATCAGATTCTCTTCAAGGTATATCTCTTAGACTAACTCAAGTTTGTTATAAGCAAGTTCTTATTGAAGTGCCTTCCTAAGGTCTTATAGTTCTCAAACTTCTTATCTTTAAACTGGCTTGTTATCTCTTTAGATTGCTTATAAGGAATTGTATATATTGTACTAAGAGGAACTATATTATATACATTGTCATGTAGTGAGCATTGAGTTCTTCAAATATATCAGATTCTCTTCAAGGTATATCTCTTAGACTAACTACAAGTTTGTTATAAATAAGTTCTTATTGGAGTGCCTTCTCAAGGTCTTATAGTCCTCAAACTTCTTATATTTAAACTGTCTTATTATCTCTTTAGATTGCTTGCAAGGAATTGTATATATTGTACTGAGAGGAACTGACTTTATTTTAAAGAAAATAAGAGGGATATTTATACAAAATATAATTCAATAGTTGCTAAGATATAAAGCTAAATATAAATTCCAATAACTAAATAAAATACTAAAATACAGAAAACTACAATTGTCAATATAGATTCCAGTATTGATATAGATGGTTGTACAAGTTCAGAGTACTGGTAGAATTTTGGTAGTATAGAAAAAGGATATTGGAAGAATTCAGAGTTACACAGGATCAGAATGCTAGTAAAAGGATTAACTGTTATATAGGAAAAGGATGCTGGAAGAATTCAGTATCACCAAGAACAGAGCAGAAAGTTCAGGACTATAGGGGCTTCATCCTCATTACTATTCTTAAAAAAGATGAGGTTTACAAATGTTTTGTCTATTTTACATATGTTGTATGAGATGATGTCATCACCAATGATGTCATCACATTCAGCAGTGGGGAGAGCAAGGAGATCAGAGGCTCTCCAGTCTATAAGGTCCTCTTCTACAAAATAAGGAACAAATGTGGAGTCTTGGAGAGGTCTAACCTGGATACTTGGACCTTGGAATACTGAGATCAATCCTTACAGAAATTGATCTGGATTGTCCTGGAGGATGGGATATCAGAACTCTTCTACCTTATCACTATTGAGGATGATAGTGGACTGGACTTCTATAGCCACTATGGCTTCTAGTGCATTGATATGGCAGGCTGATAGATCTCTGAAGTCTGAGACTCTAGTATACTCCAAGTTGGAGATTGACCATAGTATATGCCTAAAGATCTGATGAATCTTCTTAGTTGTCCTTATTTCATATATATCTATAGAAGTGACATCTTGTAGCTCTTGAGAGCTGGCTTATAGGAATTCCTGGCAGAGAAGATTTCTTATTTCATATTCTTACCACATCTGGAGGCATTCAGTAATAATAGTGATTCTTGTTTCCATCTTGTAGTAGTAGAGAATATAATGATAAAAGTTATCAGTACTCAGGTTGACACTAGGAGTTCTTGTGGTACAGGTCCTTATAGCTCTTTAGATGTCTTGGAATATCCTTTCCTAGACTGAGAGGCCTTGATAGTTCCTTGACCTTGAGGTTTGGTGAGTAGCAGGCATTTTGTTTATGATAAGTCTTTGAGCTATTTTGGAATTAGTAGGTCTTATTGAGTTACTGCTACTGTAGTTCCTTGATTCTTCTTTTATATTTCTCAAGATGTCTGTCTTGTAGTCCTAATGACTTATAGTTAGTTATCATAGCTCATCTTGTAGCCTAGGTGAGTTATGCTGTATGATCCTCTTGTGCTCTGACCCAGTGGCTTGTGAGGAAAGACTATCTTCTGTACTGATATCATTATTCTGAGGTCATCATTATAATATATAATATACTGATAAATAAATATACATTAATTATATAGAAATTCTCTCTTTTTGATACTATTATTAATCTTTTTTTATTACTCAAGTTATAAATTATTTTACTTTTAGAGTATATATTTATATTTCCATTATCTTTATAAGCTATTATATTTTTTATTAAAAATATATTCTTACTAATATTTAGAGTATATTATGATAGTTGATCTAAATTAGTAATATAAATTAGGAGAATAGACATTTGATTACAGTACCTAAATCTGATTCCCAAATATAGCTTAGACTTATGAATAGTAGTTATATTTTACAAATATAGAAAACTTTAACAATTACTAAAGATTCTGTAGATATTGAAATTCTTATAATTATCAAAATTTTAGCAGATATTAAAAAGATTCAATACTTATAAAAAGTGACTTACAGAAAATATAGTTATAACTTAGTCACACTATAGTTAGCAAACTTATATAAATATCTCCAGTATCTTGAGTGAATAAACCTCAAATCAAAATAGTTCAAAGTAAAGAGAAAATAAGAAAACTAGTAAGCCTATAAATAGATATATTTCAAACTTACTCACTACTATATTCCAAGGACTCTATAGAGTCAAAGATCAAGTTTTCAAGATACAGAAATCTGATATACTTATATAGTTATATGTCTATTATATTACAACTTAGTGCTCATTAGCTAGTAATTCAAGACAAATCTCTCACTTTTAAGCTAAACAATGAATAATTACTACTACTTGAATAATTATATAAATTAAACCAAGATATCCAGACAAGATGAATATGAGACTACTAGTATTCTATAGATATACTTTAGATAAATCAATCATTACCTTTATTGATTATTTAGAGCAATATACTACTATAAGGGCCCTGATAATAAGACAGTAAGTAGCTCTCATACTCTTCAATCTTTGAGACTCTGTAAGAGCAGAATTCATAGCTACAATCTATATAAAAAATAATGATAATGCTGTACTAACAGTATAGAAGGCCTGGCTCTGAGCCACCTACTATAATGAGATCAAGCAAGCTCTGAAAAATTAGCTCAATACAATATATTAAAGAATAAGTGAGAATTTAAACATGTTCTATACCAGAATCCAATATCAGATAATTCCTATAGATTATACTGATACTATTCAAGACTAATTAGCTGAGACAATCTTTATAAAGAGAGTGTCTACTCAGAGATAACTATGGCCATCCACTCATCACTAGTAGTTCTAGATCTACTATAAAAAGTTACTTATACTCAATAATACTTTTTTTTTTTTTTTTTTTTTTTTTTTTTATAGTCTCTTGGACTCCTTTATTATGAACTCTCTAATGCAATAACAAATAACTGCAAACCACTACTAACATAATAAAATATACAGAGGTAGAATCCTTCAGCCAACTCCTAATAATAATACAAGGAAGGGCTCTTCAGCCCACACCTTCTTTCCACCTCACCCCCTTCTTACCAAGTATAAGGTGCTCCTGGCTCCTCTGGACAATGTCTAACACCTTCTTCATGGCCCCCAACTGGTGCCTCTTCCCCTGATACCACCACCCTTGCACTACTTCCAAGAGTAGCCCCTTCCACCATTCCACCAATTCTTTAATTCCCATCCAAGGATCTCTCTCGAACACCTATTGCCAGTATACTGCCATCAGTACCCAGATGCCGATAATCCAACCCAGGCCTCCCCAGATGTCTCTGATTTCTCCCACCAGTTGACGCTTGATCACCCAACAAGTGGGGCCCCCTGCCTGCTCACTCTCTTCCTCCCAATAATCTTCTAATGTCTACCAAAATCCTTCAACCCCTGGACAAGCTGCCAGAACATGCTCCAGTGTCTGTACTACTCCCCCATTCAGCTCACAACACCACTCACATTCCCTTATACCTTCATCTACCATCCACCCTGTCCTGTACCCCAGCATGACATTCCTCCACAAAAATCGCCACCATACCACCCAGAACTTAGGTGGGGCAATCTTGAGTAGCGAGGTCCCCCAACCCCACTCTCACTCTTCTCCAAACCCAGCCTTCTGCCAACCAACCAGCCACCTCTCCAGCAGACCTGTCTGGATCCACTCCATCACCCTAGTTAAAGAGTATTCTACCAATGGGTGGCCACTAATATGAATTCCACTAAAATGCCACCATTGCAGTTCTGGGTCTTCCTCTTCTTCACCAGGTTCTGGGCCTGTGAGTCCCATTACTAGCCAAGCTTCCACAATGCCCCACCAGAATCCCCAAAAGCACAATCTGCTAACCCTTCCAACCTGGAGCAAACCTCATATATTCTTCCAAACCTTACTCCAGGGGCAGAACCTAACTTCCCAATTGTCCATAGCCAGTTTGCTCCAGTCCTCCCCTCCTAATTCTGCCATTCGATAACCCCACCAGCCCCAAAGTCCACTAGCCCCAGACCTCCATCTGCCTTCAGTGTTACCATTATCTCCCAACTAATCTGTGATCTCCTTCCCTGCCATAGCCATCCTTTAACCACCTTCTTCAGTTTCTATACTACCCATCCTGGAAAGTCCAAGTGATACCCCAAGTACCACAGCTTCAGTAACCAATATATATTCAAGACTACAATCCTCCCAACCAAAGAGAAGCCTCTCCCAGACCAGCCCACTAAGGCATTCTCCCACTTCTGTATCAATCCACATCACCACTCTTTCAGCAGAACCATCCTATATACCGAGAACCAGATACCCAAATATTGAACTGCCTCTCCAGAGCCAACTAATTGTCCAAAATGTCCATGTTCCCCCAAGCCAGCTCCAAGCTCCATGGTCTCACACTTGCCCCAGTTCAGCTTCACCCCTGCCAGTATCTCATACTGTCCTACCTCTTCCTGTAAGCTCGCCACATCTTCCACACTGCCTAACTCTACCACTATGTCATCCGCAAAGGCCCCCAGCTTCCAGACCACCTCCCCCATCTTCAACCTGGTAAGCCTCCCCTTCAGCCACGCCAACAAGGGCTCCAAAGATAAAATATAAAGCAGGGGTGAAAGAGGATCCCCCTGTAGCACACCTCACCCTAAGAGAAACTCCAGGCCACTCTACCCATTCATCAACACTGCAGCCCGGCAATCTTGCACCAGACCCATCAGCTTTTGAGCCTCCTCCATGCCAAACCTGGCCTTCTGTAGAACCGCCTCCAAGTAATTCCACCACACCCTGTTGTAAGCCTTTTCCTGATCTAAGAACACCATTCTTCCATCCACTTGCCAGCTTCTACAACCCTCCAAAATATTTTGCACCCAGGCTGTGCTGTCTTGAATCTGTCTCCCCTTCACAAACTCTTGCTGTTCATCACCCACCAATTGGCTGATCCATTGTTGTATTCTCTCTGCCAGAATCTTGGAGACCAACTTCCTATCCACATTTAGTAATATGATGGGCCTCCAGTTCCACCACACACATCTGTCCCCTTTCTCCTTATAGAGCAGAGAGACTAGCCCTAAGGAGTCATTGCCAATCCAGCAGCCTTCCCTCAGTGTAAAGTTTGCCATTTCCATGAGCTATGCCCCAAACTCAGTTTGAAACTCCTTCCAGAACTCCCAAGGCAGTCCATCCTCTCCTGGTGATGAACCAGCCTATCTTTCCTCAGAACCTCCAACACCTCTTCAAGAGTCACCCTACTCATTACTGCTCCACCAATTGCAGGCTCTGCCACCACTGGCCAGCCTCCAACCAAATTGTTATTATTCTCCAGTACTGCCTCTCCCTCCACCAGCCCTCCATCGTTCTGCCATAGGGTACACCATCGGCCAGAAATCTCCCCAAGCATATCTGTGATATCAGTCACCTCAGTTCCATTCTCTCACAATACCAAAGCCCAGCTGTGCCACACCCTCCTGGCCTTTAAGATTCTGGATAAGTATTTGGTGGATTGCTCTCCTTCTTCCAACCACTTTGCTTGCAATCTTGCCAGCAACCCATCCACCACCCTATCTTCTGCAGCCTTCAAATCTGACCACAACTCAGCCACCTCCTTGATCAACAGGGAGCATCATTCCCCTGAGGAGAACTCTCTCTCCAGAAGTCTCAGCTGCCAGTGAAGCCCCTGCTCCACTCTCTTCTCTCTATCCTTCTGCTCTCTTCCAGCTACCTCTCCTACATCACGCCAATATGCACCTGCCAGATATTTAAATTTCCCCCACCACTGTACTATTGACTGGCCACTAGTCTTCCAACATGCTACTTCCTGTCTTGTGATTTTAACAAACTGGTCCTGCTCCACCTGTCTCTTGAGTAGTGCCACATTAAGTCACTATCTGCCTCTACTGCCACTGGCTGCCTGGAATCTCCCACACACCTCCACACCCCAGTGATCTGACCAGGGATACCACCATATCTCTGTTGAATCCAAAACATTGCTCCAGTGTTCTGCCACCAGAATCCAATCAATCCTTATACCAACCAAATCCTCACTGACTGGATACCACCTAGTAAATGGCCCTGACTTCTCATCTTGATGTTGTCATACTCCATCAACTAATTCCATTTCCTTCTCAACCTGAAGCCATCATGAAAGTCCTGTAGAAACTGCCACACCAACTCTACCATCTGACCTATCTAGTGTCCTGTCATGTACTATGTTGAAGTCCCCTCTCAGAATGTCCAGCCCAATCTCATCTCATCCTCCCCAATCCAGCCAACCTTCTACCCATTGGTTTTGCTCTCTGCTAACCACTGGCAGATATGCGGAGCCAACCACCAGCCCATCGCCAGCTCCCCCAGACCAATTGATCACCATATACCTCAACCTCCTTCAGCTCTCCTTTCCCCAAGCCAACCAAGATGCCCACCTGCTCATTCCACCCTGTACTACCATACCATTCCTTACTCCACTCCTCATAATCTTGCTCCCCATAGACCCAAACATTCTGCAGAAATACCACATTATACCTCCTGATCTTCAGCTACCAAAATAAACACCTTTGCTTCACTCTATCATACAAACCATTGATATTTAGTGATAATATACATAGACTGTTCATCATCATAGATATAAATGTTTAAAGTTCAACTGGAATTGCCACCACCTTTTCAGTCCTACTGCAGATAATTATCTTCCATTCCTTGCAGATAGCCCTCCAGATATAGGCTCCATTCACACCACTGTAGAAGACATCTACTCGCTCCAATGTCACCTTCCTGATGTCAGCCATATGGTCTTCATCTACCTCATATCCTTCATCATCCAGAAGCACCACCACCATCGCTGTCACCAATTTCAGCCTCTGCAATACCACATTGAGGAACTCTTCCCAGGCCTCCTGCGATCCATTAATTATATCCACTTCCTTGATATCCTCCTCCGCAAGTTCCTTGAGCACTGCCTGATACCAGTCATCCATTGTCATCACCATGGGCCCAGGGGTGGCTGGTCTTGGGGTCCTACTCAGCTCCTGCAGCATCTCTCTATCTGCTGATACATTGGAAGTCACATCCACCAGGTCATCCTCCTTAGCACCCTTCTCCAGCTGAACCACTTTGCCTGCCTCTGGGCATTCCCAATGAACATTTGCTGCTCCCACTATGCAAACATCCTCCAACTGGGTCTCCAGTACCACCTCAATAACCTCCTCAAAGCCCCCAGTATTTACCTCCTCCTTATCAGCCCACTTCCCCTGTACTGGTACATGAGTGGAGTTCTCTGCACTCCCTAGTTGTGAAAAGGACACCTCAGCCATCTCCACCTCTTCCATCTGACTTTGGCCATCTCTGCTCTTTCCTCTTCTTTCCTTTTTGAGCCCTGGAGGACAGTCTGCAAGTGCTCCCAGTTTGCCCTTTGCTACCTCTTCCTCCTCCCATCTGTCGGAATCCAGATCCAGTTCTTGGCAAACTCCTCTCATTTCCTCTTCTGCAATTTCTTTGCAGCCTCTCTCTCCTCTAAGGTAACTAGCAATTCCTCCTCCTCTTATTCAGAACCCTTCCTTCTCCATACTTTGCACTCCTGCCCTCCAATATGAACTACTTCTGGCCAGTCCCTCCCTTGCCCCATGGCCTCCTTACCTTCCAGTCTCACCATCACCTTGCAGTTACCATTCCTCAGCTTGGTCCCCTCCCAGAACATGAACTCAAAGTCAACTATCTCACCAAATACCCCCAGTGCCTTTATCACTATTTCTTTGGTCTCCTGTCTTTCCAATGTTGGCAGCCCTTCAATCATCAGTCACACTGCCCATGGGTCCCACCTCAGGCACCTTGCCATGCCAACCTTGATGCTCTTGATGACCAGCCCTTTCTCCAAGGCCTTCACCATCTCCTCCTCCTTGACAAATCCTATCTCAACTGTCTCAGCTGATGGGATAAACTTCAGCAACTCTACCCCTGCAATCTCCTCTCCCACTAGCCGCAAGACTTCCCTAGCAGATATCCCTAGCTCTAAAAAATTCACTGATATGGCCCATGTTGACACCAACTTGTGGAAGAAGGGACACACCACCAGTTCACCAGAGCCAGCTACTATCATTGCCTTCTTCTTATTCTCTGACACTCCAGCAGTCACCCTAGCCACTGGCCCAGCCCCCAGAAATACCAGTCTCAGCCACACCACTTCTAGACCCCTGGCTCCCAGCAGGCACCTGACCAGTCACCTGACCCATCACCTGGCCAGTCATCTGACTCCTACCCCTGTCAATACTACGTCCCCCCTGCCCTACCCCTATGGGCCTAGTAGCTGCCCTCCTGCCCCCCATCACTGTGTGCCAACTCTCAATGCCAGCCTGCCTCCCCTGACCACCTACTCCTCTTGCCCCTACACCAGCTCCAACTGTTACCATGAAACTCTTGGAGAGACCCAGACCAGGCCTCCTTCTCTCCAAATGCTCAGAGCTTGATAAACCCTGGGTTATCATTCGACAAAAACTCCACCGAAACAGATGAGACTTGTTGTATACTGTAGCTAGACTCCTGCTGCACCTAGTACACCAGTATAGATGATGGGAAAACTTGAAAACGTGTTACTTGTTGCAAAAAAATGTCTGTATGGCTTAGCTTACTCTGAATGGTTTGAGCAAAAGAAGTCCTATACTCAATAATACTAGATAGCCAGATATCTACAAGACTATATAATGAAAAGTGTCACTAGAGTTAGAATCAAAGTACTCAAGATAATCAGCATAATATCTACTATAGTGATTAATCAAAATATATCTCAATTAAGAGCTATTGAGTAGTAGAGAAATAATGACTCTTAGAGAAACTTACTAAGAAGTTTACTGAAATAACTGTCTATCTAGAAGATATGGTAAAAGAAATTAAAGGAAGAGACTACTGTCCAGTTCAAAAGTTTGCTACTACCTCAGATAAGAAGAGAGATATCTGCTATATCTATGAAGAAGAAGACTACTACTTATATAAATATATAAGTGAGATTAAGTATAAGGTCTAGCTAAGTAATACTACTCAAAATAAGAAATAGGCCAACACTATTATCTTTGAAGAAATTGAAAAGTTGGATAAAGAAGAATAAGAGACCTATCTAGCTCAGACTACTAAGAAGGATATTTGTAAGAAATTCTACAAGAGACTATCAGAAAGATCCAAGAAGAACTCTGTGGAAAAACAGATAGAGACTACTATAAAAAGTCAAGTTAAAGAAATAGATCAAGATATAGAGTTTGAATAAACTGTCTAAGATATCATTCAAGAAACTACCCCAGCCAGTAAAAGAGAAAAAAAGAGAAAACTTTACAAAACTAAGATCTTTAAGTATAATATCTTCAAAGATCTCAGCAAACAAAAGGTCAATATAACCTTTGACCAATTAGTGAAAATATCTACATTCAGATAGCAAATGAGATTTAGACTGATCAAGATAATCAAGAATTAAGATTGAAAGTTAACTGAGATCAATAATATTCACCCCTTTCTCCGCTACCTTACCGGTCACAAGATTTGGTAGGCAACCTTCCGAGTCTCTTTTTCCCTATTATTACCCCCTCTACCTCGGGTTGGTTTGCTGTGCCTGCATGGGCATGGTGGGAGGAGGGCAATGGTGATGAGTTGCCTCTTTATCGGTATCAGATCAGTGTCTTCTCCACTTTTTCGTAGTTTCTAGTGCCTCTGGCTGTGTCTGGAGTGTACTCATTTTGGTGCGGTACTTTCTTCCTTTTGCTGTCATCAACAAGGTATCGTCTCTGGTGTGTCATGGGCTATATAGGGTGTCAGCCGACCTTGGGCGTCAAGTGCCAGTGTAGGTTATCTGCAGGTTATTCGGTGCCTGTGGTGGGGCTCTCTGAGCTTTGATGAGCTTCCCAGTGAGCACGGCGCTGGCATAGGTGACTGCTTTTCAGGTGGAGTCAGGATGGGAGGGGAGATGGCCATCACAGATAGGAGGAAGGGCAATAACAGTAAACCAGTGGGGTGCCAGGCTGGGGGTGGTCATCAGAGTTGGGGTGAACATTATTTCAGTGGGGCCTTTTGATTGGCTGGTAGGGGGTGGGATAGTGCAGGGGCCAGCATCCTGGCTGTACCCAACTGGAACTGGGAGCTGACGCAGTAATGTGATCAAGGCCTGCAGGCTTGAGGAGTGGGACCTTTCTCATTTGGCAGTACCCAACTGGAACTGGGAGCTGATACAGCAACGTGATTGAGGCCCACAGGCTCGGGGAGTGGGAGTGGGGTCTTTTCAGGCCTTAGCCCATGTATCAGTCCTTTTGAGGAGGGTTCTGCATGTAAGTCCTTTACTCACCCGCTTTGAATCTGTTTTGCTTTCTGTTGGTTGGTTGGGGGGTTTTTCTTTGCCTTGGGCTTTCACTTGGAGTTCAGGGGGCTATTCTTTATTCAGTCCCAGTGCTGCTAGATCCGACGCATAGGTGTGCTCTCGCATGTATTCATGATGATCCAGCCCTGGTGAGCAGACAAGTCTAGTTTATATCGAGGGAGTCGACTTAGCCGGTGTTCGACTGGCATAACTGGAGCAGTGGGACTGCTGGACAATTTAGTAGCCTAGGTTAATGGAGAGATAGTGTTTGATAGGTGGTGGGGGAGGGTTTTGGCCTATATAGTCTAGGTTCCCTTCTAATAAAAATCCATGGGGCTTTGAGTCCGTTAAAAAAAAAAAAAAAAAAAAAAAAAAAAAAAAAAAAAAAAGAGATCAATAACATTTAAGAAAACTCTGAAGAAGAAAGTGAAGACAATTGTAAGACCTCTGCTTATATAACTTATCAGATTAAAGATGGAGTCTTCAAAGTTATTATTGATAATAGAGTAAAAGAATGCCTCCTCAGTAAAAAAGCAACAGACTGCCTAGGTTGGATGATTGAAGAAGTAACTAAATTAATATTCATTATAGCAGATAATATAAGAGCCACATCTTTAGAAAAGATCTAAAATATTTCTATTAAGTTTGGAGAAGCAACTATCTCAGTAGATGTAATTATAACTAATATAACCAATTATGATATCTTTATTAACAACTAATGACTTCATAAAGTTAGAGTAATAATTAATTTAAATATCTAGAAGATATAGATTATCTATCAGAGACAGAAGATGTAAATTTTCATCAATATCGATAAAGAAGTCCTATCTGAAATAGAGAAAGAAGAAAGTGAGCAAGAGAAAGCTTATATAGTAACTACTCAGAAAAAGAAGAAGAAGGTTGGATAGATAAGTGAAAAAGACCGATACAAGAAGATTATAAAAAGATAGAGTCTGCCTCTATAAGATCAAAATATACTATATAGAGTATGTCAATGATTACTATTAGTATACTAATAGAATTAAAGATATCTACTATCAAAAAAGATAGAAGATCCTTGAGAAACAGATAAGAGAGGAGAAGATAATGAACCACCAGCCCTCCTGGAAGATAGTAATGATGAAGAAGAAATCAAGATTAAGATTCAAAAGATCTACTGTAAGAGGGTTACTTATTAGAGTAACCATTATATAGTTTTGGAAGAGTTTTCTAGAAGTTCTAGATGTTCTGGAAGACCATTTTCTTAAGGTCAAGATCAATTTTGTATGGAGTATGTTCTCTATACTTATTGATTTCAAGATTAGATTGACATCTCAACCAAAGTACTTTTTTGGACTAGTTCTAAATGTTCAGAATTTTCCATATTTCAGGAAGTTCAAGAAACTAAGACCAGCTTAGTTGAATCAGCATATTACTGCAGACAATATCTAATTGGGAAATTTCATAATAGAATTAGAGTGTGACCTAATAGAGAGCAAATTTACTTAAGAGTGATTTGCAGGTTATTAAATAGATTTATTCGCTATTTATGATATTACTATACTAAGAGTAGTTATATAAAGGGAAATTGTGGAGAAGTGTTCAGAAATATTCTTGTGTGTTTGAGTCTGAGATTCTGAGGTCTGGGGGAGAGAGTATTTATACTAGTGAGGGGCTATCTAGACTATGCTGAATATAGATATAGTACTTAGTACCTTACTGAGTTAGAATATAGTCATATAGTATAAGTATAATCTGATATATCAAGAGATCATCTGACTGCTGAGTCAGTTTACAGTCATGTTGTATAAGGCTAATTTAACAATACTATGACTGCTAAGCTATTTATAAATTTAGACACTATCTGGATAGTCTTCAATAATATCACTATTGATGACATCATTTCTAGCAAAGTCTGAGCAGTTTTCTGACTTCTGATATCATTAGTTTCAAAAGTATTATCATCTCTATCTTTTGTAAAATTAAGACTATCCTTGGTAATGATGGTTGTACAAGAATAACAGGTCTTGGTTCTCTTTTTTTTTTGACTACTGGTATATTTGTAAGAACTGGCCATCTTTGTCTAGGACAAGGGCTCCCAATGTCACAGCTGGGGGTTCAAACCTCTCAAAAATAATATTTTCTATAATCCAAGACAATTTCTAGTAGTAATATCTATCATATGGATGGACTTGAGATTGGTTTCAACAATGTCAGCTTTCTTGAGTTCAGATGAAGTATCTTTTTTT
>RBNI01004343.1:0-14223 GCA_003990745.1 Jimgerdemannia flammicorona | reverse complement strand
TTCTTGATGACCCAGGTGCCTGGTCTTGCTGATCTTGTTTCTGTTTTTGGCACTTGTCACACCCTTTGACAAATTGGCACAGGTCTTCTTCCATCTTGGGCCACCACATGGTTCTTCTTGTCTTGTTGTATGTGTTGGTTCCTCCTAAGTGTCCTTGCTCGTATACTTCCTTCATTACTTGATACTTCTTGTGTTCGGGTATTACTAGCTTTTCTCCTTTTCTGAGTGTAGTGTTGTCTAATTCAAACTGTTTCCAAGTCCGGTTGATAATGGTAATTGTCCAGGGTTCGAGGTGGTTGGGCATCTTCTGCTGGCCAAGGTAGCTGATTAATCCATAGTATAGCTCCTTATTCATGTTGAATGGTCTTGATGGGGGTGTTTTGGGGTGTTCTTGAGAGTGCATCAGCATTGGTATTGGTCTTTTCTGAGCAGTGCTTGACAGTACAGTCATACTCTTGCAGCCTGTAAATCCATCTAGCATATATTCCTTTGGGGTTCAGAGTGTGGAATAGCCAGACAAGAGCGGAATGGTCTGTTTGAATAGTGAAGTATTTCCCAGCTAGGTAGTAGTGGAACTTGTCTACTGCCCAGACTACTGCTAAGCATTCAAGCTTGCATAACTTGTAGTTCTGTTCTGCTCTGTGGGTACCTCGGCTTGCATAGGAGATGACATATTCATGTCTGTCTTTCTTCTGAGCTAGGACTGCTCCAAGTCCTATAGCACTTGCATCTGTCTGTAGGATGAATTCTAGATTCCAGTCTGGTCTTCTGAGGATGGGTGCTTGGGTCAACCTAGTCTTAAGTTCATTGAAGGTTTCTTGGTACTCCTTGGTCCATTCGAATTTGGTCTCCTTCTTCAGTAGCTCGTAGATAGGTGCTGCAATGTTAGAGTATCCTTTGATGAATCTTCTGTAGTAGCTGGCCAGTCCAAGGAAGGCATGGACTTCTGTGGTTGTTCTGGGTCTTGGGTAGGCTGCAACAGCCTCGATCTTCATGGGGTCTGTGTGGATTCTGGTCTGGTTGATGAGGTGTCCTAGGTAGGTGATTTCTTGAGCGGCAAACTTGTATTTCTTGGGCTTGATATAGAGGCCATGCTCCTTGAGCCTCTTGAGGGCTAGCTGTATGTAGTTGACATGTTCCCATATAGTGTTGCTGAAGATGATCACATCATCAACATAGGCAAAGAGCCATTTTCCAATCTCATTGCTGAAGACTCTGTTCATCATTCCCTGGAAACTTACTGGGGCATTGCACATTTCAAATGGCATTTGCAGGTAGATATAGGTGGCATCAGGTGTGATGAAGACAGATTTCTCACTGGCATCTTGAGTGAGACCGATCTGATGGAAGCCTGAGAACAAATCTAAGGTGGTGTAGTATTTGGCTTTGCTTCCAAGGGTGGTAAGGATTTCTTGAATATTCGACAAGGGCCTATCCTTCTTAGTGATAGCATTGAGCTTCCTGTAATCAATGCAGAGTCTTAGCGCAAACTCTCCAGGCTTGCTTCCTTTCTTTGGAGCTAGGACAATGAGTGAGGCCCAGGGACTGATAGCTTGCTTGATGATTCTGACTTCTTCTATTTCCTTGAGTTCTGCTTGCAGCCACTCTCTGTAGGCAGGTGGTATGGGTCTGGCTTTCTGGTAGATAGGCTTGGTATCACCGGTGTCAACTTTATAGTAGTACTTGGGTTCTTAATTGTGGATATCTCTAAAGTCTGTAGCAAGTACTCCTTCATTCTGGTGCAGGATCTTGAGAAGTTGTTCCTCTAGGAGAAAGTTTTCTCCAATGGTATATGTGTACTTGTTCTGGTCCTTGTCTTTCTTGTGCTCAAGTTCAGTAATCTTGGTGGTAGCATAGGCTCCTCTTTCAGTAGATCCAAAGCCTTGTTCTCCTCTCTTAGTCTTGATGAGTTCAATGGCTTCTATGATCTTTGGCTTCTTGACTTTGTGGATCAGCATCTGGCCAATCCTGTCATACTTCTTGACTTCGAAGGGGGTGGTGTGGTTGTGATTTCTGACTATGAGAAAGATCTTGCCAGTGTAATCAGGGTCAATTACTCCTCCTTCAACTGAGATTTCGCTTTTGGCCAGACTGCTCCTGGTCTTGATAATTCCAGCATGGTTTTCTGGCAGCTTGACTCCAATTCCGGTGCCAAGTAGAGTGGTGGTCTGTGGTTTGAGGGTAGCATCTTGAATGCTGGCAAGGTCCATTTCTATGGCTCCTTCAGTCTTGTATTCTGGGATCTTGGCTTTGGGGTGAAACTTCTTGACCTTGAGGGTGATGTCTGATTCTTGTTCCTCCTCATCATCACTATCAGCTTGAAGCTCTGGGGGCTGGTCATCTTCTTTGGCTTTCCTTTTTGCTTTGGTGGCTTCTTACTCATGTTTCTGTTGGCAGATTTTCCCGACTTCACTGATACAGGACCAGCAGTCATTCAGGTGTTTGGAGCAGTACATTCTAGTACCATGGGGGCATCTTCCTTGAGGGGCATAGCCATCAATGATCTTGTTGTACCACTGCTCATCTGTGAGCTTGGGTGTCTTGCTCTTGTTCTTATTCACCGAGTGCATGAAGACCTCTGTGTCTTCTTCATCTCCTTCCTCCATGTCTGGTAGGACTTCTTTGTGGACATTGATAGAGACTCATACCTTTCTCCCTCTATAGTTGATCTGCATCTTCTGGGCATTGAGATCAATGATGGCCCTGGCCTTGTGAAGCCATTGGTTGCCAATGAGAATGTCATAGTTGGTGGTGCTTGTAACAATTACATCTACTGGGATGGTAGCTCCTCCTATCTTGATGGGGACTTCTTGGATTTTGCCAAGTGGGGTAGCTTGTGTATCATCTGCTGTGACATAGACCATCTTGGTGGACTCTTCAATATCCCAACCTAGACAGTCAATTGCCTTCTTGCTCATGAGGCATCCTCCAGCACCAGTATCAATGATGGCATCAAAGATACAGTCTTCAATCTGGCAGAGGGTATAGGCTGATGTTTTGTGCTGGTCTTCAGATTCTTCACCTAAGTTCTCGGATTCTTCTTGTGCATTGTGAGCTTCTACAATCTTGTACTCTTGATTCTTGGTAGTAGTTGCAAGTCCTACTCTCAACTGCTGTCTGAAGGCAGGGACTTCAGCTAGTTATCCAAAAGTGGCATTGACCTTCTATTCCTTGAGGTCCTTGTAGATATCATACTGGTGGATCTTGGTCTTGCGCAGCTTCTATTCCTTCTTGCTTTCGCTTTCTCCTGAGACTGGAGTAGTGCCTTCGATAATTTGGCGGGCAGCTTCATCTAACTCCATGTCTTGATCAATCTCCTTAGGTTGGGTCTTGCTTTGAATAGTGACAGCTGGGGTCTTCTTTGGTCTTCCAACTGACTTGCTGTTGCTCTTCTTGTCATAGGGCTTGGACCGGGTTCTGGTACCTTCAGTAGCAGGGTAGAATTCAAGCTCCTCATAGTATTCTTCATCATCAGTGTCACCAATCTCCTCGATGACTACTGCATTAGTTTGTTCTCTGGTTCTGCTAGCATTGCTTGGTTGGGCTTTGCATCTCATTTTGGTCATGCAATTCTTTGCGTAGTGGCCTTCTTCTCCACATCTGAAGCATGTGATGTTATTGTGTTCTTCTGTAGCAGCTGCAAATCTCTGTACTGGTCTCCTGTTGGCGCTTCAGACTTCTCTAACAACATCACCAAGGTGTGCAGTCATCTTGGCAAACTGCTTGGTGAGTTCTTCCACTAGGTCAGCTTTGGCTGTCTTGGGGGTAGGTGTGGTTGGTTGTCTGTTCACAACTATAGCAGGTAAGATACTAGTTGGCTTTGATGGCTCCATCTTGATGCCAGTTATTTTCTCCATTGAGAGTTTGGAAGGGTGTCTGACAGTCTAATATCTCTGTACAAAGACCACTTTCTGATCAAGGGTCAGTACAGCTGGAGTAGACCAGATTGCTAGGACAATTTCAGGGTGAACTCCTTTGAGGAAGGTTGAATCCACTATTTTTGTTCCTTGAGGTGGTCATCATAGCCAGCCAAAACAATCTGGTGGCAGATTTGGATATAGAATGAGTTGGGATCTTCACTAAGTCTCTGGCAGATAGTATTGAGTTGATCCTTGAGAGCTTGCTTGATCTCTTCGGTATAATATATTGTTCTGAGGAAGTCCTTCATGTTGGCAAGTTTGACTACATCAGCACCAGTAATGGTGGCTGCATTGAACTTGTCTCTGGCAGGTCCTCTGAGGCTGACTGGTAGAAGGGCCAATTGAGCATCCACACCAAGGGCTCATATGGCAGCAAATTGTTCAAAGTCTTCAATGAAGGTCAGGATTGACTCTTCAGTAGTATATTCATAGAATATAGAGGGATGTATTTCCATCTTGTCTTGAATTCTTGCAGGGGTGACTCTTGTAGTCAGGGTAGTTATTGTGGGGGTTGTTCATTTTTCAGCTTGAAAGTGAGGGATTCATCTTGAATCACCAGCCAATGGGCACCAAGTTGTCATATAGTGGTTACTGAGTCCTTCAAATATGGCAGATTCTCTTCAAGATATATCTCTTAGACTAACTCAAGTTGTTATAAACAAGTTCTTATTGGAGTGCCTTCCTAAGGTCTTATAGTCCTCAAACTTCTTATCTTTAACTGTCTTGTTATCTCTTAGATTGCTTGCAAGAAAGTGTGTGTATTGCACTGAGTTGACTGACTTTATTTTAGAGGAAATAAGAGGGGTATTTATACAAAATATAATTCAATAGTTGCTAAGATATAAAGCTAAATATAAATTCCAATAACTAAAACTACCAAGTTCCAGGGCTGGTATTATTTGATATCACATCAAAATGCCGGTACTGGAACAATTTCGCATCACCTCAGAATACTGGTGCTGGCATTATCCAGTGTAACAAGAACTTAGAGAAGAAAGTTCAGGACCATGGGGGCTTCATCATCATCATCATCACTGAAGGAGATGAGATCTACGAATTCGTTATACAGGTTGTATATTTCGCATATGTCGCATGGGATGATATCATCGATGACGTCATTACATTTAGCTGTGGCGGGAAAATCAGGAACAAGATCTGGAGCTCTCCAGTCTATGAGGTTCTCTTCTACAAAATAGGGAACAAATGTGGGGTCTTGGGGAGATCTAACCCAGATGTTTGGACCTTGGAATACTGAGATCAATCCTTGCAGGAATTGGTTTGGGTTGTCCTGAAGGATGGGGTGCTAGAAGTCTTCTACTTCTTTGCTGTTGAGGGTGATAGTGGACTGGGCTTCTGTAGCCACCCTGGCTTCTAGTGCATTGATACAGCAGGATGACAGGTCTCTGAAGTCTAAGACTCTAATATACTCCAAGTTGGGGATTGACCATGGTGTATGCCTAAAGATCTGATAGATCTTTTTAGCTGTCCTCATTTTGCGTATGTCCATGGGAGTGGCATCTTGTAGCTCTTGGATGCTGGCCTGTGGGAACTCCCAGTAGAGGAGGTTTCCTATTTCATACTCCTGCCACATTTGGAGGCATTCGGTAGCAATGGTGATCCTTGTTTTCATTTCACGACGGTAGAGAATGATGTGATAAGGGTCTGCAGTGCCCAGGTAGACACTAGGAGTCCTTCTTGAGTAGGTCCTCATAGCTCTTCTGATGTCTTGGAACATCCTTTCTTCAACTGAGGTACCTTGGTGGTTCCTTGACCTTGAGGTTTGGTGGGCAGCAAATATTTTATTTGTAGTAAGTCTTTGAGCTATTTTGGGATTGGTGGTTCTTATTGGTTGTTGCTACTGCAGTTCCTTAATCCTTCTTTTATATTCTTCAGGATACTTGTACTGTGGTCACAATGACTCATAGTTGGTCATTATTGCTCATCTTGTATACTGTATAATCTTCTCATGCTCCGATCTGGTGGCTTGCAAGGAAAGGCTGTCTCCTGTGCTGATGTCATCATTCTGTGGTCACCATTACAATATCTTAAAATTCAATATGACTGAAATTATATCATCCTTATTTTTCTTCTCATTTTCTTCAGAGAGTCTGGCCAAATTATTTTCTGTATCTCTCACAGTTGTGCTGAAGTCAGTAAAAGGGTCTGGGAGTAGAGAAAGGAAGTTGTAGATGTTATCTTCTAGTAGAATAAGTGGGTTGTCATCATTCTCCAAGTTGTCTGAGAGGGTGATATCATTTTACTCTTGAGGTCTCTAGTCAATAGTGAGGTCATCCACAAAGTAGAGAATATCTGTAGAGTTCTGGAAATAGCAGACTCTCAGGAGAGAGTCTTGAAATAGTATAATCAGGCCATAGATGAACTAATCTGAGTTGTCCTCTAAGATAGGGTTTCAAAGATCTTAAACTTTATCACTCTTGACTATAATAGTAGATTGGGCTTCTTCTGCTATCATTTCTTCAAGGTAGTCTACATAGCAGCTTATTAATTCTTAGATGTCAGAGACTTTGATATATTTCAGGTTAGGAATGATCTAGAATATCTGTCTGAAGATCTGATGAACTCTTTTGGTCAATTTCTACTCATATCTATCTATATATATGGTATCTATAATTTCTTAATAGCTGGTCTGTGAGAATTCTTAGTAAAGATGATATCTTATCTTATATTCTTACTATATCTAAAGGCACTCAGTAGCAGTAGTGATTCTTATCTCTATTTTATAGTAGTGAAAGTGTAGTGATAAGGATCTCTTGTCTAAAGATTCAGACTTAGAGTCCTTCTTGTATGTATCTTATTACTCTCTTGATATTAGTGAACATCTGTTCTTAGACTAATAGACCTAGATGACTTCTTGACCTTACTGTTTGGTGGATGGCAGATATTTTGGGTTTATAGTAAGTTTCTTATTTGTGGTTAATACTTTGTCTTTCTTTTCTTAATACTTCTTTTATATCTTGAGGATCTGCTTCTTTGGTTCAGAGTGTAGGATCACCTGACTTGAGCAGTATACTGCCAGAGTCATTATGAGTTATCATGGATTTGATTACAGATTATCTTATAATTAAAATAAGTCATAGCTGAGTTACAACTTGTAACTAGTGACTTACTAAGTCTAAACAGTCTTCTGATTCTGATATCACCAGTTTTAAAGATATTGTCATATCTGTCACTTGCAAAATTAGAGCTATCCTTAGTAGTAGTGGTTATATGAGAATAGCAGATCTTGGTTCTTTTTTTTGAGGGGGGGGCTATGGGCATATTTGTAAGAACTGGCCATCCTTATCTAGGGCAAGGACTCTCATTATCATGGCTAGAAGTTCAAACCTCTTGGAAATAGTCTTTTCTGTAATCTGAGACAATTTCTAATAGCAATTATCTATCACATAGATGAGCTTAAGACTGGTTTCAGGATTGTTGACTTTCTTGAGTTCTAAATAAAGTATCTGTCATTTTTTAATAGAGATAATACAGATGAAGTGAATGGAGTTATTCAAATGCATTTTACTTCTACTGAGTAGTAAGGTCTTATGTAGTTGCAATATATTATAGTCTTGAGTATAACTATATCTAGAGTCTTGAGTTGGTATATAGGTACTGTTATATATATACTATATAGTGAATCTATGTCAGATATCATTATTATCAGCTATGTTAGTATATTTAGTAGATATATACTTGTCAGTCTCCATACTACTGAGAGTATTGATATCACTACTTTTTATTAGTTTAAAGTATTTTACTGACTAGTTGTAGATATTAGGTTAGTAGTAAAACTTCTCATTGATCTCACTCTTACAGAACTAGCAGAGCTGATAGTAGATAATAAGTTAGTAGATTTGGCACTAGATGTATTTCCCAGGTCTTTTATATATATTGTTTGTATTAAGAATATATTACTATTATTATCAGTTTTAGTAATATTTATAATATTATATTTCTCTTTATTATATTAATATTGATCTTTTCTGTAGTTATTTTCACTGCTCTCTTTATTTTTATTATACTTCCTATAATAATAATAGTACTTTCTATATCTATACTTACTACAGTATTCACAATAATGATCAAACCTAATTTATTAATTATTATTATATTGATTTTAGAGTTTGGTTCATTTTTATTATTATTGTTAATACTTGTACCATTGACTCTATCTATGCTAACTTTGGTCTTATTTACTACTATATTCACAAGACTTATTGAAGGCTATTTCATTGTCTTTAATATTATTTCTTAGAATATTTCCTCATTTATGAGACTTGTTATTATATATGTATAGTTTGTAAGCTTATCAGTCTTATATATAGCTATAATGATAATATTATATACTTCTAGATAATCTCTTATAAGTACTAGGATCTTATCTTTATTACCAATATAATCTACAGATATACTGAGAGAATTTACTTGATTTATTAGATTGTTAACATAATCAGTATACTTGTAGATATACTTCTTGGACTTTGGCTCTTTCCAGTACCATTCAGGTTATACAATCTTTGGAAAGCACTTACAACATCGTTTATTGGAGAAAGTAACTAGCAATATGGTGACTGACTGGCAATCTGAGGTGCATACTGGGCAGGGAGGCCCAAGTATGTTTGACTAGCAGCAGGTGGGGCAAGGCCCTGGGCTGGGGGGAGGTATGAGGGGGCTGCTGGTGGGAGGACATGGTAGAGGAGGGGGCAGTGGTGGAGGACCAGGGTCTGGCAGGGTAAGCTTTATGGAGATAGTGAAGGAGAGACAGCAGATGTCTGGGCTAGAGGGATGGCTAAGGAAAGGTAAGGAGGTGGGGAAGACAGTGATACAGGGGGGAGTAGCCCTTGGTGGTGGGGGTGGTAGAGCTGGGGGAGTAGTGGCTGGGGGAAGTGTGATGGCTGATAGAGATAGGACTGCCAATGGTGGGGCTGAGTGGTAGAGGCTTAGAAGATCAGGGGATTTGGCAGATGGTGTGATGGGCCTGATGGTAGCTCTGTTACTCAAGAAATTGATCTTGGCATTTGCGATTACTATGTGCTTCCAGGGCCTAGTAGTGATGGCAAAAATGGTGCTGGGTTTCATTGCTAAACAGGTGGCTGAAGCGGCATCTGTAAAGTTTCTGAAGGGTTTGGAGGGAGTGAAGGTAGAATTTGAGGAGGCTGAGCCTTTGGAGGAGATGCTGAAGATGGAATTGATGATTGGGGAGGTGTGTGTTCCAATGAGGTGGGACCCCAGGGTGGTACAACTGTTAGTGAAAGGGGTACCTATGGTGACAGCAGTAGAGATGAGAAGGAGAGTTGAAGAGGTTATGGCAGAGTATGGTGATATGGTAGACATCGGCTTTAGGGTATAGGAAGGGACCTCACTCCAGACTGGAGATGTTGATGTGAGGATTCGGCTGGCAGAAAAGGAAGCTACCAGGAAGGTGAGGGACTGGCCTTTGGTGATGGTCTGGGGGGTAATCTTGTGCAAGGTGATGAGGGTGAAGGAGAGTGAGAAGGAGGAAGAGGACTTGTTGGAAGTACTGGAAGAGCTAGGTGGTGCAGTGGAGCAGAGGGCAAAGGCCTGGAAGGCATTTGTGGAGTCCACACACCTGGAGGTGGTGGATGGGAAGCAGATCCAAGTAGACAAGAGGTAGTGAGAATGGACTCAGGGGTACAAGAGATAGAAGGAACTGCTGGTGAAGCTAGAGGAGAGGCCACCAAAGAATGCAGGTGGAATGGTGGAGGCAGCAGGTACTAAAGCAAGTGTCTGGGCAGGCAAGAGTAGTGGGAGTGCTGAGAAGAGGACTGGAGAGGACAGGGAGGTGGTGGGCAATGACCTTTATGCTGATGGCACGTTTGAGGTCTGGGAGGAGGATGGGGAAGCCTCACCTACCCCTACCCCACTTATCAGACATAGTCCGGCTTCCCGAAGCAGGATGGAGGAGGATGTACCCATGCAGGGGGCCCAGCAAGTTCAATTTGAAGTTCTGGAGGTAGTGGACAGGGGACAAGGGGTAATAGTTGGGGAGGAGGAGCTGGTGGATATCCCTGAGGCATGGGATGAGTCTGTGAGTACTGGAGCTAACACCATGATGCTGGATGGAGAGAGGCCAGTGACTCCTAGAGGGAAGGAGGTGGGGAACCTACTTTTGATGTGTCAGATAATGAATAACCTGGTGGCTGATGAGTTGGGGGAGGTGGACTTAAGAGTAATGAGCAATGAGCATTGGGTGAGGATCTTGTAGGGGGATGGAGTGGTGTTGGCATTGAAGGTGGAAATTCTTGCCATATACTTGGGGGAGGAAGGGTATGAGGTAGATGAGAAGCAGGAGGCAGAATTGGCAGGTGTTGCTGGTGAGAGGGCTGAATACTGCTGGACCAAGCATCATGGATTGCAGCTCTGGCAGGAGGCCTGCCTAGAGTATCAGGAAGAGTTTGAGGAGAAGGTAGATGGGGAGATGAATGAGCTGTTGGCTGGATTGGAGGCTCAAAGGGCTGAGGAGGAAGCAGTGACTGTGGAACATAATCTGAACTTGGCACAGGAAGAGAGAAACATGGAGCAGTAGGGATGGACAGGATGACACACCATATTTCACTATAAATAGTACAACTAACATTTTTTCTTTGAATGTGAATGGGCTGAGGAGTACTTTTCGATATAGGAACATTTTTACTTAGCTGAAGGGATTGGAGGCCAATCTCTTCCTATTGCAGGATGTCCAGTATAAAGATGATTTGGATAGATTAGATTGGACAAAGGAATGGGAAGGAGAGGCAGTTTGGAAGGGCAAGGTGGGAATTCTGGTCCAGAAAGGCAGAGGGGAGATAAGGAATATGAGGAGCTGGGGGGATAGACTGGTCTGGGGCAAATGGATACATACAGGTTGGGAGCCAGTCAAGGTGGGCTCTTGTTATTGTTCCGCTGTATGGGGTGAGCATGTGGATTGGGTGCAGGGTCTTCAGGAGAGTGAGGTTCTTGCAGAAGCTGGAGTGGATATGCTTGGTAGAGATTTCAATATGGTCTGAGATGTGTGGTTGGATAGAACAGATGGTGGCCAGGGAGCTGAGACTAGGAGTAGAGGGCTGGCAGCATGGGAGGAAGTAGAAAGGCTTAGTGCTCTGGTAGATGCAGGTAGGAATTGCTGGGGAGATAGGAGAGTGTACACACATTGGGCAGGGGGTCTGGGGATGAGGATTGACTGGATTCTGACAGCTAGCTGCTGGGGCTTAGATGTCTGGAAGTCACTGGAGGTAAAATGGTGTCTATGGTCAGATTATTGGGAGTTGTTAGGACAAGGACATTTTGGAGTGAGTGGGGATGGGCCTGGACATTGGCACCTAAATGCCTCTTTATTAGATAATGGGATCCAGTGGGATGAGTGAGCTGTAGATATACAACTGAGGGTGACAAGCTGGAGACAGGAAGGTGCCCCTATTGGTATTTGGTAGATGAGGTTGAAAGAGAGTGTGAGGGCCTACTGGAGTGAGGTTGGCAAGGAGGTGGGGAAGCAGAGGAGGCCATGGGTGAGATGGGCTACTGGTAGGCTGTCTAGACTCTTAGAGGATTGGGTGGGTCTTGCAATATTGGTGGGAGGTGAGGACTGGAGGCTGAGGAGGGCTAGAATGGAAGTTGGAGAATTGCAACAGATGTTGCGGGAAGAGGAGGAGGTCAGGGTACAGAGCTTGGCAGTACAGCTTCATTGGTAGAGTTTGGAGGAAGGGGAGAGGCCCTCAAAGTACCTCATGAGGGCCCTTCAGATAAGAAGAGTGCAGCAATGATGAGAGGGGGTGATTGACTCCAAAGGTGTATTAGTACATGGTATACAAGACATTCTTGGATCACTCAAGGAGCAGTGGAGTGGATTGTGGAGTGAGGAGGAGGGTGGAGCTGATTCTAATACCATTGATCAGGTATTGGAGGATTGGCACCCCCTGCAAGTAGATGGGCTGGAGGACTTGGTGCTGCTAGTTCAAGAAGAAGAGATCTGCCAGGTTCTTGTGGCAACAATGCTGGGTACCACACCTGGGGAGGATGGTCTGCCCTGGGACTTCTGGAAGAAAATGATGGGAGTTCCTGGAGTACTGGGTGAGATGATGGCACTGTATGACATTATTCTGCAGACAGGGAGATAGGTGGGGGAGTAGGATCTGGGGCTGGTGACACTGCTTTACAAAAACAAAGGAGGGAGAGAGGACTGGAAGAACTGGCGACCAATCATGCTGCTGGACATGGACAGAAAATTGGTCATGAAGATGGTAGTTGTGAGGCTACAGAAGGTGGCTCAGTAAGTTTTGGGTGTTAAGCAGAGGGGCTTTGTAGGCAGCCAGCTCATTAGGGATGGCACAGCCTGGGTACATGGTATTATTGAAGGGGCACGAGCTTGTAGACTGGATGAGAGACTAGTCTTCTTGGATCAGGAGAAGGCTTATGACTAGGTGTGGTGAGTCTGGCTAGCAAAAGTATTAGACAGAATTGAAGTTCTACACCAGTTTCAGTCAGTGATGGTCAGTCTGTTGGAAGGGAGTAGGGCTGCACTCATTTGTAATGAGTATAGAGGGGTATCATTTCTCCTGAGAAGGGGTGTTCCGCAGAGGGACCCACTGTCCCCCATTCTGTATGCTCTTTTACTGGAACCCCTAATGGACAGAATTTGGAAGAAGATAGAAGGGCTCAACATCCTTGGAATTGAGTAGAAAGTTGGGGCTTTTGCAGATGACATAGTGGTTGACCTGGGATCTATTGTGGACATTGAAGAGCTGAAGAAGACAGTGGAGTGGTATGAGATGAACTTGGGGGCCAAACTCAATTGGCATAAGTATGAGACAATGGTATTAGGTAATGGCCTGGTGGGGGGAGACATTATTGGAATGATCATCTCTGCTGGTGAGGCAGTGAGGTACTTGGGCATTTATTTGTCAGTATATGGATCAGTACTTCCCAGACTCTGGTGGGAATAGTGAATTGAAGTCTGGAGGGAGACCCTGCAGAGCTGGGGGGGTTGCTACTTATCTCTGGTGGGGCGTGTATCAGTTCTGAATATTTATTGGCTGTCAAAGTTGTGGTATCTAGTATATCATTTGGATTTCCCAGCCTGGGTGGTGAAGAGACTATTGAAGCTGGCCAAAGGGTAGATCTGGGCTAGAAGGAGGAGTCAGATCAGTTGGGAGGTCTTGTCTCTATCAGTGGAAAGAGGAGGTCTTGGACTGGTTGACTTTCTGAAGAGATTACATTGCCTGAGAGCATGGTAGATGAAGAGAGTAGTGGAGCTGAGAGGAGGTAGTTGGGTTCCACTCTTGCAGAAAGTTTGGGAGTTGAGGTCTTTGCCAAGAGGCTCCATGAGAGATCTCTTATCATTGGTTGGGCTTCAGAACACTGCCCAACTGTGTTACAAAGGTTTCTGGTAGGGAGTAGTAGAGGGGGCACACCATATTAGAATTTGTTGGCAAGGAAATGAGGAAGATGAGGCTTGGGACCTGGCAATGTGGAGATGGGATCGAGTGTTGCTAGAAGGCATACTCTTAACTGAGTTTGACATTGGTGATGGAATAGAGTGCTAATGAGGACCAGGCCAGGATCTGTGGTCTAGTAGATGGCAGGGGGTGGGGATCGGCGAGGAGTAGGACTGGTATGGTATTTGGGTATGGAGTGCTGAGGTGCAGAGGTGGATGCCACTGAAGAACTGGGTGATCTGGTGGCGCATATTGAGGAGAAATGTCATGCTCAACTTCCATTTGGGCCACCTTGTCAAGGGGGGTTGTTTTGACTGTGAGGAGTGCCACAATATAGGGCAGGTCGGGGGATACATGCAGATGCCTGAACATTGGCTAGGAGAGTGCAAGGTACTTAGTGACTTTTGAAGGGTTGTTGGGATCATTTGGAGGTAGCATATAGGGAACATGGCACAAGGGGCCAGTGGGAGGATTTGAGGGATAGACTGGTGGGGGGGGTAGGAAAGAAGTGACTCACATTGGATTGGGCTTTGACAATTTGAGTGGGGTTGGCGGGTCACTGGTTGTTTGTTTTTAAAGGAGAGAGGAGATTGAGCCTGAGGGATCGACTGCAGTGCTGGCATAGACTGGTGGAAGACACCCTGACAGGCTGGTGGCTTGGTTGGAGATTGCAGGGTGGGTGACAACGTTATTTGGTAGAGAAGATTTGTGGGCAGAGTGGGGGTAGGGTGGGAGTAATAGGTGTAAGAGTGGTTTTTGTTGATAAGGATGCAGGGGGAGGCTCCCCCATAGAGATCGGGTAGTGGGAGGTGATATTGTAAACTTATTTATAGAATGGTAATAAATGGCAAAGTCCAAGTAACTATAAA